>JAUZNK010025354.1:0-19855 GCA_035046665.1 Euphysa ruthae | reverse complement strand
AAATAAAAACTTTATAAATTATTAAATTATAATTTATTGATTTACTATTCTATTACTATTATTTACTATTATTACTATTATTTACTATTACTATTTACTATTTACTATTTATTTATACTATTCTTATAACATATCGAATAATATTTTCTAACAAAATTATATCTTTTTTTTCGACTGTTTTTGTTTGATGCTAATGTACAGAATAATAGGCACACTTCGATCGATTCAATCGATATTGACCGCATTGTTTGCAAATTCATAGTTATAATTGTTGCATGCACGTGGTCGACGATGTTTTGCTTAAATTTGAATATTCTTTTTCTTTTTTTCAAATCTGTAAATAAAATAAAGCTTGTAATCGTTTGAATGAAGGAGCTAATTAAATCAATATTACTTTGTTTGTTTAATAATCAAACTTAAAACAGTTGGATTGGATAATTGATTTCAACATGAAAATAACAGCTACATTGGACTGAGACTTGTTTTCATTCGTTTTAATAAACTTGTGTAAAAAACTTAGGTCATCGAGAATAAATTGGAAAATGGGCAGAATTATCAAAGGAATTTTAGTCATTTTAAGCAGTTCTTAGGTTCAGAAGGGCCAAATAGTAAAAATTTGAATACCGCTGGTCTTAATCCTCAATCTTAATTGAGAAATTATTTTTTTTATGGCTTGTTATTATATCAAATAAGTCATTTTGTTACATTTTAACCAATTGAATTGGCAATAGTGTATAGGACTTTATCATACTTGGACTTTATCGTGAGAAATTTTTCATAGTTTTGATAATTAAAATCCTTCAATAACCTGTTTTAAAATTTGAAAGAAAAAAATAAATATTTTGTTTTACTGTGGTGTGTTTGTAGAGTATATTACTTGAATTTTAGCAGAAAATTGATGGTTTTATATTTTAAAGATTAAATGGCCAAGTTTCGTTTGTCAGGATCAAGCTGTAATATAATTTTTCTTTATTTCAGAACTTGAAAAAATGAAGGCTTCAAAAAACAAAGATGTAAAGAGTAAAAATAATCACAAGAAAAAAACTAGTGCATTGGACAACACTATGTTTAATCTACCTTTAAGCCCAGACTTACCAATCATCAATCTTGGAAGTCAAAATGAAGAGAATCAGGAGGGATTTGAAGATGAATCAGAGCTACGTGAAGAACAAAATTTTAATCAATTCATCCAATCAAATAGCTGACACTGAAATTCACATTCAGATTTACATGTCTTGGTAAAAATATGGAGGGAAAATATAAATAATTTGTTTTCCAAGTACTGCAGAATCATTTTAATGACATTGTGTCATTTTAATGACATTTTGTCATTTGAGGCTTGGAAAGTGAAGTGAAAGATTGAAATTAAAAATAAAAGAAGAGTTATGTGCGGAATTAATTTTAAAGTGTAATATTTTTATAATTTTTTAGAAATATATCTAATGCGCTTTTTTCATTACAAATTATAGTACGGTCAATAATGGCTTTTCCGTCGTAATTTTTTGGGAGATTTCTATGCATTTTCTAATAGTAGATGTTATAAGAATCAAAATTATCTGTGGTATTTTTTCTCAAGTCGGGAGATTTTTTTATGACCATATTTGGGTTTGGCCTATGCAAATATGGTCAAAAGTTTAAAATGTTCAGAAAAAGTTGAAAGTTTATATTCTGCATCTATTTATCATGGGGAATCAGTATATAGAGTGAGAATTTTAATTAATTGGATGTTTAGTTCAAAATTAGGGTTTGAACTTATGCCCGAATATGGTAAAAAATTAAAAATGCTCAGAATAAGCTGAAGTTCTGCATCTATTTGGCATGGGGAATCGAAAAATTGAATCAGAATTTCATAAAAACAAATATTTGATCCAAAGTTAGGGTCTGAACTTATGCCCAAATATGGTTAAAATTTGTATTAAATCAATTATTAATATTCTGATTAAAGTTTAATTTCTGCACTTATTTGGCATAAGAAATCGGAAAATGATTTCTGAATTTTATGGTATAATGATTCTGTCTTCTATGTACCTAACAAATAGTAAAAAATAAATCCTTCAGTAGAAAAATAACAAAAGCAAACTCTCCTAGATTATGTCATGGAAGACTATTTGTTCTGAAAATTCTCTATCATTATATATTTGTGGTCAAATATTCGATAAAAGACTCACAAATAGAACTCCAACATTAAAAAAGAAAAATATTTGATTCGATTTCATAATTAAATTGACATTGATTTGCTTGATCTGAATTGATTTGAATTGATCCTTTATTGTGCAAGTCATACAAATCAAGATAAAATCGAACAAAAAAAAATTTATTACAAGCAAATAAAGCAATGTGTTTATATTCTGTTACACCTCTAATCAAGTTCATCTTTACTTGAAAAACTCTCACTATCGCTGTAGGTTCTTATATTGTCTTCAGTATCTGTTGTTTTGTCAATGTGAGGGACTTTATAGCTATTGTGCAACTCTTATATGAGAAGAAATGTTTGTATTTTTAAACATGACTAGTGTTTCCATTTGTATCTTTTTTCCAGCCATTTCCAAATGGTGACAGGGGTGGCGAGTGATTGTCACAACGGCAGAAGACAAGGGACTGGTAATACCCTCAACTAACATCTTGAAGTAGAGAGAATCTCCATCAGGATTTAACCGAGCAGTGTTTTTCTTCTTCATGGAAATCCATCTTTTCACTCGACTGGAATTAGAACTTTTTCTCATCCGTTCTTTGTAAATGCACTGCAAAACAAAAGGTTCGATATCACCAAAATTATTTTTGTTAAATGGCACCTGTTATCCTAGCTTTTCAAGTTTCTCACAATGAATTGGAAAATTTATTATCTTTTTCATAATGGTACTGTTACCATGCATCACAACAGTAGGTGAAGAGAACGATGACCCTTGCTATATCTTCAGTAGGTAACTTATTCAAACTGCCAAGAATTACACCAAGAAATTTGTAATAGAATATCTTGGTGTAAGCTTCATGGTGCTGGCATAATAACACTGGAACACTTTCTTGTTTTCAACTTCCAATATTGTAGAAGAAATTAGCTGTTTCTTTAATAATCATTTATTTGAATTATTCTTCCAAGTACTTCTTCACTCTGATCTTATTTGATGGGTTGATAAAGAAGTACGCTAAATGATTAGACAATGGGAAACATGTGTTAAATTTTGGAAACACATTTTTGCTGAAGTTTGTTGTAATACCTGCTAGTCTCAGGTGCTCTGAATCTTTTATCGAATCATATATGTCGTATATATCATTTACAGGATAAAATGCATTGGAATTCGGAAGTCGTTTAATGATCAATTGTGAAAATTTTACAGCACAATCATGCCAAGTAAAACAGGAGCTATCTGATTTCGGGTGGTTTTCCTTGGTTAGTGTTCCATTTCTCCATATTTAATTGTCAACAATTAATACGAGCAGGGAAGTCCATCCGTTGGTACTTCATGCAAATTGGACTTTTCGATTAATTTAGAGTTTGCTATTTTCCTCATTACCCAGTTTGAATTAAATAAAGGTAATGATTAATCTGTCTGACGATAATTTCATAATATAGTCCAATGCATTCAATTTGCAATGTTTATAATCAAAATTATGGCTTTGTTTTTAATTTCTAAAGTCTTTTGTGAGTTAACTGATGTGGCGTTTTTAATGTTAATAGGGATTTATTTACTAAAAGAATTTGGCTAATTTTTTTTATAGTGTCTGTGATAAGCTTATTGTAGGGGTGGTTATTCTTTCTTCAAAGTGTTTTTCAACAAGATCGACTCCTTCTTGATGTGCTCAATTAAAATCATCAACAAGCTCTTGTGGTGCTGGAAAACCAGGTTGCATAGACCTTAAAACTGGCTTGCTCACATCCTAGGGATCACCTTCCCATTCATCAATAGTTGCAATGAGCTGTTGAGTCACTTTCTTGTCAATGCGTTTTCGATATTTTGAATTTTCAGGATGTGCATCTGCATTTCTAGAGATGTCTCTGTGGCTCTTTAAAGTTTGTTTTGCTTTCATAGCTGATTGTTGTAAGGAAATGAGTGTTGAATTGAATTATCTACTTTGCGATCCACCCACCTTTCACTTTACTTCCTTTGTTCATGGTTATCTCCATAACCTGGTCAGGTGCAATACATGTGAATGGTTTTCCTGACAATGAAAATGAGAAGTTGTCATCTATCATCTATTCACACCGAGTGTCTGTTAAGAATTTTAATTAATGACCAATATACAGGTAAGTGTCATGAGCAGTCCATGTTGTTTGAAGCCATCCAAGGAAGCATTAATTGCATCAAAACTAAGTAACCTTCCCAATTTTGTGAGTGTAATGAGGTATAGTTCAGATATAGCATTTGAACCATATTCATTTATGACCCAGCGAAAAATATTTTCATCAAATTCATTTAGCTCACATATTAATGTGTATACTTGCTGGTCCCCTACCAGTTGAATAAACGGCCTAGATTTATGTTCAACAATATATTTGCACCTAATCATTTTTTGGTGAACAGTTGATTTTTCATGAGGTGTAGGGCATATCAAATGAAAATATCTTTTGCGTTTTACCTGGCTAGGAATGAACAGTTGATTGTAAACCAGAGTATGACTCTAATTGTTGTGTTTCGTTGGATGAGGGAAACAAGCATTGTAGTGCATGAGCAAACATAGATTTTCTCTGATAACTGTCATAGTTTATAGAGGTATTAATTTTCATTGGTCTGGGATTTCCTCTTTTAAATGCTGGAATGATAGAAAATATATATATATATATATATTTGTTTTTGTTTTGTTTATTGGAAAAAAAAATTCTGATTAAAAAATTAAGCAAAAAATTTTCATAAAAAATTTTTTTCTTAAGATTTTTTTGCCAATATTCTTTTAATCTTAGTATTTCTTTAAAGATATTGAAATAATTAATATTTTCTTGGAACAAATAATATGCTATAAGGAAGATGACATTGGATTCAGTTAAGCACATATATTTGGTTTTATCGGGTAAAGGAGGCGTAGGGAAGAGTACGGTTGCAACACAAATTGCCTTGGGTCTTGTGCAACAAGGGAAAAAGGTGAAAGTTTTCGAATTTATTTTTTTATAACTTCTGATTAAAAAAGCAATTTTCTCCCGTCAAATTGAAAGACAAACACACCATACACCATTGTATTTTTGAACCTTAGTTTTAGTTTCAGTTATGTGTATGGTGCTAGAAAATTAAATTTATGGCCATTATTTCATGTGACCATTCTAAAATTTTATCTAAACTAGTTGAAGTTTTTTTCAATAAGGTTAGTTTTTGGTTTTTCCAATAACTCAAAAATCTTGGTTGTGTCATAATTTTTACGTTACAATAATTTCTGATAAATTTTTATTTCAAAATATTTTTAAGCAAAATTTGTACGTATGTATGTATTTATGTATGTATGTATGTATATTTTTGTCTTCTTATAATCCTTTTATTGTACTTGAAAACCTACATAGTCTTCAATAGTTGGTAAGACGAAATTATGTTGGTACATCATCGTACATTTTTGAAAAGGTCTAAACTTGAATTTTTTTTTTCTTTCAAAGAAAATCCTTTTGATTTGTTAATAATTTGATTGTGCATTACTCTTTTTTGATGAAATTTCAGAACATTAAAATATTATGAGTCGCACATTAATGTCTGTGTAAAAATTTTACTTGAATTTCTTCAGCTGTATACCAGCAAAATTTTATCTTAAAGCAAAAGCCAATAAGTAAAAAGAACATATTGCAAAAATTTTCTTTAGTTATATTTCAAAATTTGAAAATAATATTTCAGACCTCCGAGTTTTGATGTTGCTAAATGCTAGTTTAAAGTTCTCAACACGGACCATTTTTTCAAGTTTTTACAAAATATAACTCAACCCTTGCCTGTAAAGAAAATAAAATCAGTTAATCCTTATGTTTCATATAAATTAAAGATACTTTTATTTCTCCAGGTTGGTATATTAGATGTGGACCTGTGTGGGCCAAGTATTCCTCATATGTTAAATTTGAAGGGTCATGATATACACCAATGCTCAGAAGGGTATATTGTTTTTCTTACTTTGTGTGTTCCATTCACTTTGTGTGTTCCATTCACTTTGTGTGTTTCATTCACTTTATGTGTTTCATTTACTTGGTGTATTTCGTTCACTTTGTGTGTTTCATTCACTTTGTTTGTTTTTATAAAAATAATGTTTCATTTTATGACAAGAAATTTTTATAGTTGAGAATAGCAATATCCTTTGTTCAAAGATCTGTATATTACCTTTATTTTGTAAAAAGGACATACTTCGATTGGTTATAAAAAAGGAATGGCATATTTTTTTGACAAAGAGGATATTAGTAGGTCAATTATTCCGAAATGGAATACAAAGATAGACTTTTGAGGATAAAGAAATCTATTTAGAGAATTGTTGTTATCCTTGAATGGCCTATCTCCTAATACATGTTTTTATAATAAAAGGACCCGGTTTCTATATTACTTAAAGTAAGTTTCCATTATGAAGAGAATCCAGCTGTAGAAAATTTGCTCCAAAAAATCGTCAAATGGCCCGTCTATAAATCATGTTGACATGTCAAAGCTATGTTTTACAGTAAATGCTCATTTTCCTTGGAACGTTTTTTTGCAGAAGCAGATGTTAATAAATTTTTTTTGATGGTGAAAATGATAGTTGTGTTATTATATCTTGTTTGTTGTGTCTCAAGCTAATAGTTTTGTAAACCCTGCTTTGTATTATTTTGACGTTGCCAAATTAACCCGAGTCTCCACAAACAAGTTTTTGTGGTTTTGTCTGTCTTCTTGATAATTCTTCGTAATTAGCGCAGTAGGATAAAAGAAATTAATATGAAAGCTGAATAAGCTTAGGTTTTCTTTACCCTGACTATAAAACGACCAAATTTTTTAGTTAATATATCCCTGTATTAGATCTAGCGGCATCCACTTCACCAGTGGGGATAATTCTTGTCCTACTTAAAACAGCAACAGCACTTTTCTTCACCAAAGTTTTCTCTCTTAATACACTGCAAATTTGTTTATTCTGAATAAAAGGTGGTTGATGTTTTGTTATTGCTGTTGTTTCACCAGAATTAATGTGCTGTTCTGTGTTTTGTACTATCTTCCATTACATATTTGAACAGTAAAGTTGAGCGTGACCAATTGAGAAATTCCCCTAAAGTGTGGTCAAGATTTGTTCTTAGCATGTTAACTAAGCTAATTTTGTTGTTATTTTACTAAGATGATATCAGTTTGTTTTATTATACATATCTTGAATGGCTTGGAATGCAGAGTTTACACCATTTCATTTCTTTTTTGAAAACATAAATTATGCTTTTATTTGATTCATTGTTTTATTTGATCTTTTCAGAAAGTAACGCTTTGATATAAAAAAACAAAAGGTTTATTAGATCTAGCAGTTCCTTTCTTTAAATTTTTTTTTATCATTTCAGTAAAATATTAATCATGCTGATGCTAGACGACAAAAACAAACGTATTATTAAATGAATCAAGGGCGATCTATTTAGTTATTATTCCCTAAATTAATTACAAATATACAAAACTTGGTCTGCTACAATAAAAGGTCATTCAGAAATTACCTGCATTAGCCATTCGTGGTCCTATAAAATCCTTCCAGTTTGTGTGATTGTTAAAGTTTTTTCTCAGAGTCCATTAACTTTTGATTTTTTGCATGATTTTAGAGTTCATGGGCTAGAAAGTGGCCATGTCTGGTATATCCAAAAAATTCCTTTTAGCCAAAAATCGAACCTAAAAACTAGGTTTTTTTCTACATTTCTCCAAATTTGTTTGATTTTCTAATTTTTTGTATGAAGTTGTAGGAGGAATCTTTTGACTTGTGTGACCACCTACCAAAAAATCTTGTTTTGGGGGCCTGTTTCCAATTCATGGCCCAAAACGACAAAAATAATTTTTTTTCTAAAAGCTCTTCTTTCGTTTTGCTTAACGTATGGATTATATTAGGAAATACTATTTCTGATATGTTGTGCTTGTCGGCCATCTTGACATTTTTTTCAAACATTTTTTTCAAAGGACAAAAATTAGCATTTACTTTTTCCAAAAAGTTTTTTGCTCTTACGAAATATTATTTGGGCATTTTCTGACTTTTTAAAAATTTCAAACATTCTAAAATTTTTATTATATTAGGAAATACTTCTAATACAGGTGGGATTTTGCGCAGTTGGCCGTCTTACACAATTTTTTGTGCCAGGCAAGTATGGAAAAATCTTGGAATTTAGTCTATTCAATTTTGACGTAAGAGTATTATACATGTTATTACATGTTTATTACATTATTATATGTTTTATCTAACTTAAATTTTATTTATTTATTTTATTTTTTTTAATAAAAATGAATAATGTTTTATCTGTTGATTGAATACCACTTTTTGACTGCAAATTTGGAGACCCTTCTGAATGCTTTTCTTATATATATTATATATATATATATATATTTAAATATATTTATATATTAAAAAAAAATTAGTTTCTCAATATCATTAAAATTTAATACTACTTTTATAAAAAGATAATTTTTTAATTTCATAATAGTTGGGTACCAGTATACACTGACAGTTCAATGAATCTTGCGGTTATGTCAATTGGATTTTTATTAAAGAATGATAATGACGCAGTTGTATGGAGAGGGCCAAAGAAAAATGGTTAGTTGTCTTTTGCTGTACTGGTCGTTCTACATATCAAAAATTAATGAATTTGTGTTTTGGAATATAATTTTGCAGACAAAGTCTACAAATTTATTTTTTGTTTTTCTAACAGTCTGTCATTCAGATGTTTCAAAAATATTTGATGGATTTTGTAATTTTTGGTTTTGAATGATGATTCTGTAATTATAAGATTGAATGAAGGCTTTTATCAAGTCTTGCAAACAGAAAAAAATTTGAGAGATTCGTTTTTTTTTTTTTTTTTTTTTATCAGATTATTATCATCGTTCAGGTTACTTATTCATGCCAGAGGCCCAATAAACTCTCCCAGCTTTGCACAAATGAATGATTTGTGTATTTTTTGTTTGCCATTTGAATATTGAAATCTCAACAAAATTTTTTGGTTATAAAACTTGTCTATAAGATTTGTAAAAAAATTAGGATTTAAAATTTGTGTTTAAAATATAGGCAAGATTTAGAAGTTTTGAATCTTTTAAAATATGTTGATAATAGGATTGACGGCATTAAACTATTATTTATAGCAATGATCAAACAGTTTTTAACAGATGTATACTGGGGTGAAATTGACTACTTAGTGATTGACACTCCCCCAGGTATGTTGTAATTTTATGCACTTCCCCATTTATAATAGTTATGATGCTTAACCGGTGGAGAAGAAATTTTTTGTGTTGATGTTTATTTAATTAAAAAATAACTAAATGCCCTTTTCCCCACATGGTTTATTGTAAATCATGTTTTAAATATTTTGCAATATAAGAACCTCCTCAACATGTTGTTGAGTACAATATATCATATTTTTTATATCTATACAATATTTCGTTTTTTAAATTTACTGTTTTAAATCTAAACAGAGACGGATTTTTAAGATCTCAGCTATTACAAACCTATTATGTAACTTTTATGCAAGAATATAGAAATATGAATTTATGAGTTTTAAACTATAAGGTCATTATGTCCGTATATATTTTGTCCCCATCTAAAATGACCGAGATAAATGATATTGATAAAAGAGATCGTTGTTGATAATTTGAATTATTATTTACCATTAACAGTATTATTGGGACAAACGATGCCTCATTGTATTAGGAGTGTTTTGTCCATATCTAACATGACCAAGGTAATATTGATATAAGAGATCGTTATCGATAACTTGAATTTTTACTTACCGTTAACCGTATTATTGGGAGAAATAGTGTCTCATTGTATTAGGCGTATTTTATCCCCATCTATTGTGACCCAGTATTTATGTTGATATAACAGATCGCTATTGATAATATGAATTATTATTTTACCGATAACCGTATTATTGGGACAAAATGCTCCTAATTTTTCTCCAAATTAATCTAATTTAATTGGATAATAATGTCTATAAAGAGGATTAGAAATCAAATTTGTGGTCTTTTACATAAAGTTTTATGTCGTACGATAGACAAGTCTAATCATTTGTCAGAATCCTTAGTATCAAACGCTATAAAAGCGAAACATTTGCCAAATGCAGTTACCTATAAAAACAGGTTACTTAACGAGCTTAAGGAAGCAAGTGAAAAGTTTCCAGTGGTTGAAAAAGAGCTTCTTTCCTTGAGAAATTGTGAAATGGGAGTTTTTATCCCTCGGAGAAAAAAAGACAAAAATTTAAACGCTTTGAGGTAAGTTATTTAGCTTTGTTTACTTACCAGAAATGAATTTTTGTGTTTTGTTGTAATATTGCTGTCATGTTGTATAAAGCTACAGTCTTAGACAAAAGTTTTGGCGCAGTGAGCCTCTAAGTTAAAGAAATGAACCCTTTCCCTCAAAATGTGATTGTATAAACATTACCAGCCACCTGAAAAGGTGCTCAGATCATAACATAACATTGTTTTTGGGGGAAGGGGTTTTGGGCTTGAGCAATAATTTTCACTTGTGCCAAACAGTTTTTTCCAAGATTTTTGCAAGTAGCATTATAAAAATAGACATATGGCGTTAAATAGTCTTCCTGCTACAACCTACTTTACGGAAACGGTATAATTAATAAAAAATTTATTTCCAAGTGAACAATTTGAGGGCTATGTCAGTCTTTTCATACCCTAAACCTATGTCACTGGATGTAAGATAACAGTATAACCATACCCTAAAACCCTAAACTTCTTGAAATTAAGTTCAGAGCAGGAGGACTATTTATCTGCTTCCAAAATAGACTAAGCAAAAATTTGGATTCTACGACAATTCTCCGCCAGCAATTCTCCGGTGTACAATTCAACGTGAGACAATTCTACGTCAGAAATCTTTTTCTCTTTATTTTATGCGGAAATAAGTAAAATTGTAGCTTGAGAATAATGCTTTTTCCAAATTTGCTTATGTTTTCATGGCCTGTGTTTCTTTCAAATGTTTCAAATGATTCCTTTTCTAAAATTAATAATGATATGATTTATGATCTAGCTATAAAAGAAGTTGATATAAATTGTCAGAACATTTGAGCGTTTGCTTCTTTCTTATGTATGATTGCTCTGTCTTCTGTATTAAATAAGCTAATAAGATGAAAATATCCTGATTTTGGTTTAGAAAAATATAAAAAGCTGTTTAACAAATGTATTAATCCACGGTGTCATAAACAAAATAAAAATGATTCAGTCTTAAATATTTTATGGTTTAATACTGACTTTTTGAATATTGCAAAGATATGTGGTGACCCAAACATTTTGTTCCTTTATTATGTAGATTATCCTTACTTTCTGATCTGAAAGTTGGTATTGGTTTTAAAAGAGATCGTGTTTTTCCTTTTACATCTGTTTCATCATGTGTTCAATCACCTGTTAAGTTCAAAAAAGTTTCTTCTTCTTCATCAGTTTCCTCTGTTTGTAGTTGAAGCTCCCTGATGAATTCTAAAGTCAAATCTAAAAAAACAAATTACCTTTTTCCCTTTTGTTTTGTGAGTTTAAAAAAGGATCACAGCAGTTTCTAACATTCTTCTACTCCAAAACGTACTTGATGATCAAAGCAAATATATTCGTATTAAACTGTCATATATATGTCAGTGAGATTTATTTAGTTCGGTTCTCCCTTCTTTTTTCTTTGTTTTTTTAGGTGCTAACGTGGGCGAAACAACAGTCTTATGATCAATGACAGTGATAGTTGTTATATTTAACTTGGGGAACCAACAAATTTCCGAGAAAATATTTCCTGATGGGCCCATGTGACGTGTCTTGGAGTACTTAGAGTGCCTATTTGCACCTACTAAATTTGCCCAACGAAACAACCTGCTCATCATTGAACTGCTAGGTTGCAACAGCCATAACTATATGTTTAGAAATATATATGCATTTCCAATGCTGTGTTTTCTATGCTAGTTTATGCTGATCCCCTCCAAGTGTGAATGGTCGATTATTCCGTAATATAGCTGAAGTAAAATGTGACTCTATTAGATTTTTGAAACTAACAAAATGAATAAAGAAGTAGGCTTTTAAACCCTGTTACAGGCAATCTAAGGAAAGTAAATTTCAAAATTTTTTTTGCTCACCCCAACCATAGTGGGCTGTGCTGGGAGTGCGGGGGATAGGGAGAGTTTAAATGTAAGCATCGTCCTCGAAAAAAACCTCCATCTGCCCCTTGAAGAATCATGCGCAAAAGTCAAAACTTGCAGCAAACATGGTGATTTTGATAAAATCTTAATCGGTTTCATAACAAAGCTAAAATTTAAACAAGTAAGACAAGAACGTTATACTGATAGCTACAAACCTGTTTGATAAAAATAACTTAAGCTAGAGTAAAATATAAGGAGGCGGTCACACGAAAAATTTGAATTACAGCTTAGATCAGTTATTATGACAATAAGCTTAATTTTTATGTGACTGCTTGATTTTTTGTTGTAAATTCGCAAAATATCCCCAGTTCTCAATTTAAGCTAAAGAACGGTCAGAGATATTATTTAGCTTGTTTTAAAATTACTTAATACGGAAAGTGTAAACGTTGTTGGAACAAACGTAATAAGAATATTTGTTTCTTATATGAAAGTTTTGGAAGTTTGATTTATTTTTTTTAAATGGCCAAGCAGGAAAATAGTTTTTTTCAAAGATACATATCGAAATTACAACTACCTAGATTGGGTACAGAGCAATAACGATTTGAGTTCACAGCCACAGGGTATTTCATACATGAGTAGCAATGTGAGCGGTAAAAGTAAAACGATAGCATAGAAATCGAAACAAATTAGGATTATCGTTGCGGAGTTGGCAGAATATTCCGATGAAGTCAAATCTGCATCCTCCAGCGCTGTCTGGATAAAGATCAAATCATTTGTGGATTAAATGGGTGAAAGCAAGTAAGTAATTTAGTGCAAAAAAAAATTTTTTAAATTGAAGATGAGTACAAAATGACTAAAGATAATAGCAACAAAACTGAAAGTTCACCAACCTACACTCCATTTTTTTAAGATTTTTACCAAATTTATGGGACACAGGACACAAGTAAATTAATATATGTTATACTGAAGTGAGAATATCAGACAGAAGGTGCTGAAAACAGGTTCCAAAAAAGGAGTTTTTTCATGACCAAATGCTAGCCTTACAGACCAGCTTTTGCAACAGCGTGAACAGGAATAATGGCACCAGAAATTCATGAGGGAGAGGGAAGAGAAAGAAAAAGAACACAATTTTTTCATAAAACTTGGTGGTGTGTTATCAAAGAAATGAACTGTTTATATACATTAGTATAGATTTTTAGAATTTTGTTTTGTTTTGTTATTATATAATATCGAATAATATTTTTTTACAATACACGTTTTTTTTTTTTTTTTTTATTATTTGCTATGTATTCAACTATAACATCACTTAAGGTGTCACTTGATTTGCATACTCCATGACGTTGTGCTCTTCTCATCCTTGTCTTTCTTTTGTGTCAAACGACAATATTTAAAACATTATCGCTGTCAACGTAATGATCACCAAATGTTTCCTGTTAAAGCTATCTTCTTTACTGTCACTGTTTGGACATATGATCTCTATATGGAACCTGTCTAATGCACCTAAAAACTGTGGAATATTACGTTTATTAAGTTCTTTAAAATGGTGTATTGCAGTAGCTGTATATGGCGAAATTTTTGGAAATGCAATGAAGCCGGAATCATCTCAAAATTCTTGTTTAATTTTAACACAAATTGCTTTTGATAATCAAAATACTTTGCTAACGGTTCTACATGCATTATTAGTATCTCCAAATAGCTACCGCAACACACTTAATTATATCGACAGATTGCCGGATTGCCATCTTTAGCCATGTTTTTTAGCCAATGTCTTTGGGGTGCAGGCAGCATCACTATCATTGTCAATGCCAACTTTGTTTATCCTCCTTGGTTGTAAAATTAAGTTCCTTGCAAATATATATCTTTACAATCTTTTCTTCTTTAAAATTCTTTTTAGATATAAAAAATAATTAGAATTTATCTCTATCGTCCATGTTTTCACTACTACTCATTCATGCTAAATCTCGATTTGCTTTTAAGTTTTAATTGGATTTAAAGCAAAAGTCTCAAGCTGATAAAAATATTTGCACACAATTTAAATCGCACTTGAAAATTTCAATCTCCAGTTTGACTGCGACCTAATTCATTAAAATTTTGTTGGCAATGTGCCAATGTGATTGCGACGACTTGTTCATAATTGAATTTTTTTGAGTTTGATATATTTCAGTGATAAAAAATATCATTAAGAACAATTGAACTGTCAGAATGTCATTTAAGGTAATTTCACAACGAGCTAAAGTTTAAACAAGGGAGACAAGAACGTTATACTGACTGCAACAAACCTTTTTAATAAAAATAACTTAAGTTGAGTAAAATATAATTTATTTTAATTTTGTTGGCTGTCATGATTTTTTCACAATTGAATTTTTTTGGGTTTGATATATTTCAGTTATAAAACAGACACACAAAAAAATAATGGAAGTTGCCACAATTATTTCTGAGAACTATTAAACCATTTGTTATAAATTACCAAATTTCACGTGCATTCTAATATTTACTTGTGTCATTTTTATTAATTATGTATTTAGGGGTTTTGTTAGAATGAATTTAGGTGCGCCCAATAAAATTTTTCACGCGCTTTATATTCCCATATTTGGCCACTTGGAAAAACGCCCATTTTTGGTAATAGACCCAAAAGGAGTCAAATTTGGTCAGAAAATGATTTTTTCAACATTCATTTTCTGTTTCTGCTACAACTTAATTTAAAAATTATAATATTTTGAAGTTTGGGAGTTTATTAGTTACTAAGTAGTAAAAAAGCCTTTATATTTAAGGCAAAAATGATTTAATGGTGTATAGTGAGTGCTTGTTTTCTAGGTACTTCAGATGAGCATATCACAACTGTAGAAGGACTTCAATGTTGTAATCCTGATGGAGCAATATTAGTTACTACACCCCAGGTTAGAATCGATTTTATTAAAATGAATCTGAAGTGTGGTTAAAATTTGATAGAATGTCCATATTCTTGGATGCATGAACACCTGAAAAAAATTATAAATAATTTTTTCAATTTTTAGTTTAAAGCTTTCATTGCATGGCAATTTTATGCAAAGAATAACAATGCTATATTTAGGTTTCCTTCAGATGGGGTTAGTACTTTTTATTTCCATGTACAGAAAGGAAAATTTAGCCCATCTGGTTACTCTTCAAAAGCTTGTTTTTGTTAAAATATGTTTTTTACTTAATAGCGTTATTAAAATTTTTTATATTTGCAATAATTTCTTTTAGATTTGGTCAGAGCCTCAAGGTAGAGAGCCTTAAAGGGCATTTTAGCCCAATATAGCTATCTGTCAAAAACTCTTGTTTTTGCATCTGCAAAAAGATACTTATTTGTTTATGCAAAAGAAATTTTTTTTATTATTATTTTCTGTTCGTTATTCGATAATATTTTCTTAGATTTTGTGTCAAATTAAGAACAATAGTTTTTGACACATATTGTCAGTTGTCAAATTATGCTTGTTTTTTATTACTTGGCTTAAATGTGGTATTTTTTTATATATATTTTTTTTATATACGTTTTAAAAATTTTCTTGAAATTTTTTTAATATTTTACTATTCTGTATGAAGTTAGAGGGAGCATAAAGGGTATCTTTTGATATCCATTTCACGTCTGTTTATTTTATTTTTTATAATATCATGATTGCATAAAAGAAATTTTTGACCCATTTGGCCACTACTGAAAAGCTCTCATTTTCCTGTCAATAAAAATTTTTTGTTGCATAGTTTTAGAAAATTTCGTACTTATTTCCCTGGAATTTTTTTTATGCTTGGTCCAAATATAGTCAAATTAATAATTTGTTTTTTAAATAATGTAGTTAATAATTTTAGTTTTTCAATTTCTATGCAACTAACTAATCTAAGCAATTCACTTATTTTTGATAATTTTTGCTTGTCAATTACACTGTAATGTTCTGGACCTGGATGGATTTAGTTTATGATCAACCTTATATAACAGTGCTTCAATTCATTTGGAGCACGTTGCCGTTCAGAATAAAAATATATTCGAGATATATCTAATCTAAACATTAATGTTGAAGTTAAGTTAAGTTATAGAATTGCTAAAATCTTTGAATTTAGTTCATGCTCATGTTTAAGGTTGAGATTTAGGTTATTTTTAAAACTAAACACAAAATTTCCTACACAACACCAAATGTCAATAAAGGGTGATTTTGGTAACAGTACAAGAGGTTTTAATTCTAGCTTTTTATAGATATTTATAGTTATTACTGCTTTACAACAAAATAAGTATCTTAGTTTTTGAAAGCTGTAGTTTTTATCAATGTATAAACCATTTCTCATAAGATTCTTAATTTTTCATTCATTAAAAACTTTTTGCCTCCTTTCCTGCTATGATGGTATAATTTTCTGTTAATATTTGAACAGCTATTAAATGACTTATGAAATGTTGTTGATCGTCTATTAGCAAATCATTGGGAATTAACCGACATTCTAATAACCAGGAGATATTTTACGTAATCTCCTGAGGATACAAGAATTTAAGCACCAGTGACTAAATGATACCTGCCCCCGAACCCATTATTTGTGAGTTTAGAATATAGGTTAATAATTTTCTTGTATTTCTCACATGCAAAAATCCTGAAATACTTCTTGTTGTGCAATCATGTTTCAAAAGGTTACTATCCCCAACCTATTCAAAATTTCTAAAGAACAATGCTGTGAGATATGAAGTCATTGTTGTTTATAAGTATAAAACTAGAAACTACTTGTGCTCAATCAACGTATTCCAAAAACTAATAAATGTCAAAACATTAATAGAAATTGTAGAATAATTTTTTATTTTTTTTTTGCATAAATTAAAAGTACATGGATTTGCATTCCTTTCTTTTATTTTATTTTAAAATAGTGGACCAGATTTTCAGAATTTATTGTGGAGGCCATTCCACAATTAGCTAATTTACTCGCAGTTTACTTTGAATTAGAAGTAGTCTTATTTAGTGTGTTGAGTGTTTGAACCCCTCAGCCATTATTGATCGTATAACTTATTGTTTCGTTTAGAATGTATCTGCAGCTGATGTCCGTAGAGAGATAACATTCTGTAGAAAGACTGGAATGCCCATCCTTGGTATTGTAGAGAACATGAGTGGGTTTGTATGCCCAACTTGTGCTGTAAGTGGATGAAAGATATATCATGCTTGTTCTCTTTGTTTTTTAACTCTGATTCAAAATGGGAGTAAAATTATGCTGATCCTCGCCTAAACTCATCAAAACTGCTTGAAATCTGTTTTAAAATGTAAAGATTACATGGAGTTTTCTAGCTTCTTAAGTGTCTTTTTTTTTACTATTTGCTACCCTGTGAAGAGGTGAAAAAAGAGCGAATTTAAAAAGATTTGTATTAATAAGTACTGTCAAAAAATTGTATTTTGGGTATTTTCTTTTTCCTTCTCTTTATTTCCTACTTTAAGGGCTACTTTTTGTCGATTTTGATCTAAGTTAACTTGGACTTGAACGCTTAAACATTCGGGTATGATTTCTTTATAATTCTGAGAGTTTTCCATCCCCTAAATGTGATCACTGTGATATTTTTTTTTTGTACTTTTTCTGAGTACCAAATAACACTTTTGTGCATGCAAATATTAACAGACTTAGCAGGGCGTTTATGCAAAGCCACAAGAAGACAAAGCTTTATTACATGGGCTAAAACTCTGTTTGTAACCTTACTTTGGTATTGTTGTTATCAATAACTTTTGGCATAATATATTGGGTAGCTAGTTTTGAATTACTTACTATCAGTGTATCATTCCCATATTTGTATTTTGGTTCTGTGAGTAGAAATTAATATTGGTGATTAATAGGATCTATTTTTACTAGTTTGTTGAAGGAAAAACTTCTTAGCGCAATTTTCATTACATAAGAACGTTTTATAAAGGCATTATAGGTGACGTGCCTTAGTTAGGACAGGGGACTTATTTATTCGATAGTGGACATATTTCAAAACATGCTTGCTTAACAGAATTTCTCATTTTCATTCTTTCGTTTTTTAGGAGTGCTCAAACCTCTTTTCAAGTGGTGGTGGTCAGGCATTAGCTGACCATGCAAAAATACCGTATTTAGGTGAGTTCTTTCAAACTAGTGTGACAGACCACACTAATATTTTATTAAAAGTACCTTAATAGTAAAAACATCGTAAAGTATTGATTGTGTTTAATATCTTGGAATTCATGGCACACTTTGCTTCTCATAATTTTGATTTAGAAAATGATAAAAAAAAATTAATTTTCTCAAAAATGATGACAGGTGCTTGTTCCGTTCAAGCCCAAAATATGGAAAATTTAGTTCAAAAGTTTTAATTTCTCAATTTTTCTACGTCTTGATTCTATCAAACCTCCAGAATATTATTGCAAATAGAGATTTATAATCTTAAATTAAAACTTTTCAAATTATTTTCTTCTCCCATGAAAGCTCAAGGTTATATTAAACAATGAGACAAACAACTTATGTAAGACAGTTATCAACAGAAGTAGCAGTTTCCCTGGAGCCTATGCAGCCTCTCAAATATTTTATAATACCTGCAAAAGATCTGTTTCATTATTCATTTATTTTGAATTTCCTTTATCTAAATAATTTCGAAATTTATTCATTTTTTTCATCAATAAAAGCAATTTTTGTACCTAAGCAAGCTAAACCATCAAAAGATGAGAAGATAGTATGGATCTGGCGCCTAATGTGGGTCAAATTTGGTCGAAAAATGAAATTTGGATTTTTTGTAGAATAATTTTGGCGTGTCAACCATTTTGAAAATTATTCTGGGCTCAGAACTTCAATTCGTCAAATTATATTAAAACTTGAGATTTTCGATTTTTTTTCAAGAAAAATACAATTCTGGCAAAATTTATGCATTGTAATTGATCAAACATTTATCTGCAAAAAATATGTAATATGGGAGGCTATCATAAGCATTTCATTTATACAAATTTATGGTTTCACAGTAATTTATTGGCGTTATAAAAGTAAAAAGCTGTTATGATTTTCTTTTTTTAGGTAATGTACCAATTGATCCTTGCTTGAGTGCTTCTCTTGAGAAAGGAGAAAACTTTATGGAGAAAGAAAACTCACCAACAATTATAGCCATCAATAATATAATCCGAAAATTAGTCACGTGATATTGTTCGACGTTTTCATTCAAAGAATGGTCATGAATGAAAAAAACATTCCCCATTTATTAAATTATGGCACCTGCATGAAAATGGCTAGCGAGTTGATATAACGAAAGTGGTCACCACTACTTAATTAAAGCGTTAATTCATTTGAATGACTGGAAAGTAATCTGGAGTAATAAGGGACGCAATGATGACATTTTGAAATAACGTTTCTATATTAGTATAAAATCTATTCTATTACTGTAAATACGAATATGTTTCCAGTTAAAAAATCTAGCATTTAAATATTAAATTGTAATACGAATGATTTATGATTAAAATTACACCAATTACATACAAATTGCACCTATTATTCCTAAACTGCATTTAATGGTGCAATGTTTTTAGTATTACATTTCATAAAGTTTTTCATTACCAATTGCACCTATTATTCCTAAGCTGCATTTAATGGTGCAATATTGTTTAGTATTACATTTCATAAAGTTTTTCATTACCAATTGCACCTATTATTCCTAAGCTGCATTTAATGGTGCAATAT
>JAUZNK010025343.1:0-19857 GCA_035046665.1 Euphysa ruthae | reverse complement strand
TGTGTGTGTATGTGTGTGTGTGTGTGTGTATGTATGTGTATGTATATATGTGTGTGTGTTTGTGTGTACGTTGCATGCATGTGTGTTACATGCATTTATGTGTGTTTGTGTGTGTATATGTGCATGTGTGTATATGTATGTGTGTATTTTTAAGTTTGTTTTATTAAATGGAATATAAATTTTAGCTCAAATTTATGGGAACAAAGTCTTTAGAAGTAGAATATACAAGTGACTGCAATGTTGGAGTCCTGCAATAACTAATTTTGTGAAGACTTTTAGTAAAACTAAAACTTTGGACCACCTATTTACTTTCTCTGAAATTTTGGGAGAACACTGCATTCATCCTGTTATTATACCGATTAATAGTTTGTATAGGAACATCTAAATTCAATTTTTCCATGCAAGCATATATGTCACTTACTTTTTTCCTGAAAATCATTACATTACAAACAGCTTTTTAGATTTTCTTTATTTTCCAAAATTTCAAGTCTTGTTTGTCTACCAATGGTTCCAATGCCAGATTTTTTATAAGTAAAAAAATTTTTTTTTTCAACACTTCAAGCTTTTTTTTTAATCTTTTAAAGGTTTTTTAGGCAGTAAAATAACATAAGGTATTGTTATTTTTTTAAATTCCATTTGTTTAGCAAAAATTTGATTTTTGGATTTGTTCTTTTTACTTTTTCATATTTAATTTTTGTGAATTTTGTAAGTTTGAAAACGTATGAATTTTTCCAAAATTTTATGTTGAGTGGCCATAGAGCAAATAATTTTCTAGGTTTGTTTGAAAAGTTCTTATTGCGTTAAATTAAAATTTCACATTATTACTTATTTGATACCTTATTTTAAAGTAGCGTGATGTTGGTTTTTTTATTCATATGGAGGGGAACCTGTGGAGATCTATTTGTTTAAATAAGGAAACAGCTGTATGAGAAAATTTAAATTGATGAGAAAAGCTATGTAACACAGAATTGAAAATTTAACTTTTATAGTAAATTTTTGGTGAAGGTTGAAAATATTAATGCAAAATGTGTTTTGATACAAGAAAGTTTCACTGGAAGAAAAATTTTTTTACTATTCTCAGGTTTCAAGCAAATCCATATAAGGTTTTTGGATGATATTAAAAACATTCCATCCAACTATTCCAAGAATACAAGTTTATCCTTGCAAAATTTAGCGTATTTATTGTCGTTTTTTTTTTTTTTTTTTTCTTATGAATTGTAAGAATATAGATTATCATATTAAATAATGGGTTTTACCATGAAATGGTTGCAGTAGTGCATAAGTAATCACAGAAATGTAAGACTTTAAATGAGTAAATTTTGGTAAACTGTCAATTTCCATGTCAAATTACAACAAGCCCTGTTTTCATGATGATATATAAATCTGTCTTCAGGATGTTTGAAAAGCATCTCTAAAAAGTTTAAATTTTAGGGCTGGAATAATGCTTTGTTTCACTACCTATTTTATATTAAAGAACTTTCAGCCACTTTAAAAATTATTTAATGCTTCTTTATAGTTTATAGTTTATAGTTCCATTTAAATAATTATCTTTATTAAATTGCATTTTTAATTGTTGTGCTAGCAGCATAGAGGTTTAGTCCCTGCTCTAAATATTTTAAAGGTTTAATACTATCAAATACCTTCAATGTCTTTTGTAAAACACCTTACTATGCTTGAATTTACCATTATGCGTTATTTAACCATATTGCATTCTATACAAAGATTTCTATGCAAAATATTAAAAATAAACCCATTTTTTTTCCTAATAACTTCAAGATTAATAGAGTCTAAGAAATTTTGATCAGCTTTCCTAAATTACCAAAATTTCTATCGATAATCCCTTCCTTTTCTGTTCCTTTCTTCGTTTTAAAGTAAGAAGGTGGTTCAAGCTGTACTCACAAGTGTTATTCTTGACTTTATTTATTTAGATCATGTCAGCTTATCAAAAAATACCAAATACTTTAGAGCCCGATGTTGTAAGCGACATTACACAATCAGAATCTGCAGCAATCGGATTTTCCTCTGCATCATTGACCAGAGACATTAAGACTAAAAGTCTTGAACTAGATTCAAAATGGAAAGATTTTAATTCGATACGTCGAGTTGAGAAAGCGAATGTTCATAGGAAAGGTCCAGCTCCTATTGAGGATGCTGATGCATTAAAGAAATCTGTTTCCAAAGCGACTTATGGAACTCTTGACTCTGATGTTGAGGATTTAGAATTTGAAGATAAGCGTAAATCTACCGTCAAAGAAGACTACTATCATAAAACGAAAGTGAAAACCAATGACAAAGGAGACTCTTTAGCTAGTTGTAGAGCATTAGTAATATATTTCTCTAAGTTAGCAAAATCAAAAGATGATGATGAAACTGTTGATTTGGATTTTGTAGATTCTCTCCTTCAAAATGGTGCTGACATAAACTTTCCTGATAAACATGGTCAAACTGTATTACATGAAATAGCTAGAGGTTGGCATACAGATGTTGCAAAGTTTGCTATACAGCATGGTGCTGATGTAAATAAAGCTGATAATCATGGCCGCACTGTCCTACATTTAGCTGCTGCAGTTGACTATGATGAAATGGTTGACTTTTTAGTTTGTAATGGAGGTAAATAAAATACCTACTATTTTGTAATATGCTGTAACACCTGGAAAGTAGATTGTATGAAATTGGAATCTTTGGAATATAGTTGTAGTTCAAAGTATAATGATTTTGTGTTTTTATGACCGTGTCTGAATACTTGAGTATTGGTTTTTATAATAATAAATATTTCTAGTTCCCGAAAAGAACTGCCAAAAAGAATATTAAAAAAACCCTGAAGTTCATTTTAGTACGTCTGTAACATTTGCTTAAAAACTAGGTTATAAGTTGTTAGTAATAAATGCATCAGATATTTTTCACAAAAAAAATCTTGTTTTAATTAAAAAGGCAACAACAAAAACACACAATATTTGCCAATTTTCAACAAAATATCAGATTTTTGGAAATTAAAAAAAATCTTGTTCAAGCTATTTCAGTTTTATTTTAAGTTTTGTTAATCCACTCCTCTTGTTATTTTTATTTTTAGCTGACCTAGGAGTTAAGACAATCGGTGAACTACAGACACCAATGCATTACGCAGCAAAGAATAATGCAGCAGCTTCATTAAAAGCTATGTTAAGACTTGGAGCTTTCATTAATGATCGAGATTATAAGCGGAGAACTCCTCTGTTTGTTGCCTCTGAAACTGGTGAGAATTGACCTTTAAAGATTCTTTTTGATATAATGCCGCCTGCTGAACATTTTATATCAACAAAAATTCCTCATATAATAAAAAATCAAAATATTCTAGACAAGTATAGACTAGTTGACATATGTTGTTCAAAATTCAAACACATTATTTTTTCATTAACAAAGAGTTTTTTCCTATGAATATTTACTTGTTCTTTAAAATTTGATATAAGACAGCAGAAGTGCCCATACAACTATTTCAGTTAGATTATCAATTTATTACTAATTTTAACACTAATTATTTAAATTAATTGTAATTAAGCTTTAATAGGTGGTTTTGTATGTAGCGAACCATCACAAAAATGGTCTTTAGTGATGGGTTTTATTTTCCTTGAACATATTTATGTAGGGCAGTTATTTAATTTTTTTATTTATATAATATCTTTATTTTACAAAATACAAAACTAGAAAAAAAGAAATATCTATAGACATGGTCAGAATGTTATGCAACATATACGCCATTAGGACACCTTATTAATTAAAAAAAAAATATATCACAAGCAGTTAAAAATTTGGATACAACTAACTTGGTACATTCAACTATAGCTTATCTTTTGATTTATGGACTTAGAGACTCAGGACTTAGAAATTAAAAAAATTTTTTTGTTCTGCTAGATCTAAGGAATGAAAGTGTGAAGTCCGTACTTGTTTGGGGTTTTTTATCATTTTGCCTCTTTGTGAACAAAACCACTTTTACAATATGCGTCAAGTGTGTATTTTTGCTAAAATTTGATGAGAGTTATAAAATGTAGCTTAGTTCCTAAGCAATAATTTTATTATAAGCATTTACTAATGAGAATGCTTTTTTAGCATAAAAGTTGTTTTTATATAGCAGAGGCATTAGTAGGAAGCAAAGGCTACCTCTACCTTGTTCTGTATTGCCAGACAGCTATTATAAACAATAAAATCTTGATGATTTAGGGAGAGCTATTCCAGTGTACCCATTAATGTTGTTACAAGACATCTATAAACAACAAATATTTAGAAAAAATAAAATCTGTGGATTTTTTAAAAGAGCAACCTATTTAAAAAAAACCTATACAATATTACGCATGTGTAAGAATCTTTAGATGTATTTTAGACATTTTATAATCAAGCATTTTCATTGGTCACTGCTATGCCAACTGCCAAAAAACAAAAAATAACTTGACGGAGCGACCTTCATACCTGGATTTAAACAAACTATCCAATCATTGGTTAATTTTATTTACGTAATGAAGTTGCGAAATGTACGTCAACAATTGGATCATGATTTCAATACTAATCCAACTGGTTTTGGTTGTTTTTAAGGTGCCCAGGTAAACCAGGTGCTTCAAATTTCATTTTTATGAGCTGAAGATGGCAAATTGTAACCAAATGCATGGGCCTTCTGTAATAGATTAGTTCGAAAAACTATTTGTTGGCCCCATGTTAAAACAATGGAATCTTCAAAATTTTTTTTTTTTTTTTTAAATGCACTAATCAGCCAAAATCTTGGTGGGTTTAAGGCTAGTTAATTAATTAATTCTGTTATATACTTTTATTTTATACGTTTAACGTGTATGTGGTTTTGGCAGGTCATGGTCATCTTTATGAAGGTAAAGATGACCATGACCTGCCAGTCATACCAGGATGTTTCATTAACCCTTAAATTTTGAAAAACTTATATAAATGACTCAAAGAGGATCTTTTCTGCCCATATTAGGGAAATTATTTGAAAAGGTTATTTATAATAATTTGTTCAAATACCTTCAAGATAACCAACTGCTCTCAAAAAACCAATCTGGATTCAAAAAAGGCGATTCATGGGTATCGCAGCTTATTGCCATAACTCATGAAATTTATATAAAGTTTTTGAGACGGAAATCCTTCCCTGAAGACCAGAGGTGTTTTCTTTGATATTTCTAAAGCGTTTGACAAAGTTTGGCAGAAAGGTCTAATGTATAAACTGATTGATGGAAAAGTTTATATGATATAAGCTTATCTTCAAGATTTTTGTTTATAGGTCAATTGTCTGATTGGGTAAATATTAATTCTGGTGTTCCACAAGTGTCTTTTCTTGACCCTTTATTATTCCTAATTTGCATAAACGACCTTGCAGGACATTTTAGTTTCAATATCAAATTATCTGCTGATGATACAATTTTTTTCCATTCTTAAGATTTAAATAAAGACCTTGATACTGTCAAAGATTGGGCACACCAATTAAGAATGTCTTTTAATCTTGACCTAAAAAGCAGGCCACTGAGATTGTTTTTTACTGTAAGAAACAGGCAGTTGTACACCCGACTTTATATTTTAACCAAATCTTAGTAGCAGTTGAGCCAATACAAATATATATAGGTTTGATACTGGATAAACAGCTTAAATTTTTTTATCATGTAAATGAAAAGATATCAAAGGCAATGAAAGGTATCAGTCTTATCAAAAGAAGGTATTGTTGCTTGCCTTGTAATTCTTTGTTAATTATCTAAATGTCATATATACGACCACATCTTGACTATTGCGATATATGATATATAAAATTGTCTAAAAAATGAACTTGGTCTTGAAACCTTTAGTGATAGGTAAAAGTTATCATAGACTAGTTTATTTTTTAAATGTTGCTAACTCTAATTGTTCCAAATATCTCTCTGATTTACTTCCCAAAACTATCCGCAAAAGAGTTATATTCGCAAAGCACGTCTTAACAACAATGTTGAAATAATATGACAAAATTTCCGCACAATAAAATAGTTTAGTTGTTGTTATATGGTGGTGCTCTTTATTTTTCAGAGACTAATTCCTCTGTTTTTATGAATGAGGTAAAAAAAACTTTTATGTGATGGTTTGTTAAAAAACTTATTAAACCTTTATATATCTGTTTGGCATAATCTCTTCTAGAATTTGATTTGAGTAAGCATAAGTATTGATTTTCACATTTCATGCTTGAAATTTCAGCTCGAGCTGATGCAGCTCGTTTTTTGGTTGAGCAAGGCGCACCAGCTGGTGTCTATGATTCAAGTGGAACAACATGCCTCTCTCTTATGATAGAAAAGATGCCTCAAATAGCAATAGAGGCTATAGAACAATTTCATTTACTTGATAGAGCTTTTCGAAAACATTATTATTATTTGAGTTATCTGGAATTGGATCCGCAATACCTTGACAATGCTATACCTAAAAGTAAACGTGAGCGCAAAGAATTGGAAGAAAAAAAGAAAGACCATAAACAAATGTTGAAGGATCAAGGAAAGAAATATATTAAAAAAGAAAAGACATATGCTAAAAGTCCATTAGAAGTAAGCACTGCCCCTTTTTAATTAAATGTTAGAGAAAATAAAAATTTTAGGCTTTCCGTGACAGGATGACCACACAACCTGCAAGCTCCACTAAAAACTTATAAATTGGCAATATAGCATAAAAATCACACAGTTTATATATATTTTTTCTATATTGTTGTTCATTGCTGCTGACCTTTTTTTATATGGTTCAGTAACTGCACTTAAATATATTTTGTTTTGATGTGGCAAATTCAACTAGTACAACATGAAAACTATTTTTTTTTTCAAAGTGGTTATTTCCACTGAATTTTTTTGAATAAAATTGTATTTAAACTCGCACTTTTTTTTGATCAATTAACTGAAATTAAATAACATTTCTCCTCTTTAGCAAAATGAATGTGTTTGAGGTGAAAATCTAGCTTTTCTCCTCACAGGTGAAAAAAGTTGGCATTAAAAAGGCATTTCAAAGATTAAAGCAAAAAATACCCAAGCATCTATCTCAGCAACCAACCGGTACCAGGATATATAGAAAACATTTTTTCACAAATTTGTTGGTTTTTGAAATTAAAAGCTTTAATAGCCTTAAATTAGTTTAAAATTAATAGGTTTGGTTTTAGAAAATTATATTTTCAGTCATTTGAGAAGTCTTTTCTCTGCACACACCTTGCATTCAGAACTTAGCATTAAATTTTTAATATTTTTCTTTGGACCTCCAAGTGATGAGTTATTTTTGGCAGTTAGTGATACGTCAATTTATTTTTCATCTTTATAATTTTTATAAATTTAATTTATATTTAAGTCGAGACCAACCAAATATCATTTGTAAACGGACCTTTAATGATTAATTATAAAACCCCTTAATTCTGTTATTTGCTCTAAAATGAGGATCTATTCTGCTTAATAAATTTTTGGTATCTTACAGAGAATAATTGTGGCAATATAATTTTGGGCAACAAAAAAAATGCTATGATGAAACCAAGCCTCAAATTGGTGTTCATTGCAGTTCATCTATAAAAATAGTTTTAGTATTCGTAGATCGGTTAGCAAAATTAATTATTTTTTGTGTTTCATTTGGACGATTTTGTGATTTTATCTGCAATTGTTATTGCTTTTATTTGGTTCTGCTGTAATGAATGTTACTTAGCATAGCTTTCTCCTAAGACACAGTATATCAAATATATACCTACAATTTAACGTACGATGTTGTATTGTGCCAGGTAATCTTTTATACTTTGGTTGATTTAAAGGAAAGTGTAAATGCACTACAAAATTTACATAAGTAATAATTCAATCGCAACTCAAATTTTTTTTTGATTTTTCTATCATACAAATTTTTTAGGTGTGCATATGTTCAACCTTATGTTTTAAATCTTTCAAATCATATTTCAACGCACCTTATGTCATTCAATATAAGTTTATAATAATTATATAATTCATTATCAATTAAATTCAATATAACCAACTTTTAAGCTTTTAATTTCATTTTAGGTCATTGTTCAATACAACCAGCTCGATCTTATAATGCATCCTGTTTTTCAACGTTTACTATCCGTCAAATGGAATTTATTTGCAAAGTGGGGATCGTATTTGTTATTACTGGTTAATCTCTACTACACCCTTATATGGACTTTTCTTGGAATATTTATCCCTCGTGACCGGAATTATTACAACCCTCTCAGTACGCATTGGTGGAGGTTAATTCTCGAACTTAATGGTGTATTACTCACATTTTATTTCATTTTCATGGTAAATTTTTTTTTTATTACAGATATTAATTTTTATTGAATTTGTTAATTATTTGGATATCCACTCACAGTTGGTAATGTATATGCAAGCCCAATAACAAGTTAACAAAAAATATATGAAAACTAATGTAACAACAGGACCCTTAAGTTGTCATATAGGGTTTTATTTCAGGGTCGTAGTGTTCTCTATTTCAGAATTTTCGAAAAATTGGGCGTTTTATATAGTAAAAGATATGAGGAACCCGATTTTGATATGTGTCTGAATAACCAGATAGCTGTTTTGGTATATATTCTCATATTTATGCCCTAGCAATGCTGCTTGCAACAACATTTAGCACCCTAAACTGCTTGAAAAAATATCAGGGTAGTTTTACAGCACTGTTCTGAATCATTATCACTTGTCCGACGCAACATTGTATCCAAGCCGTGAAACATCACGTTCCAAATATCGACGTGATAAGACTTTTAATACTCTGCAAAAGATAAATTTTGCTGTTGACAAATTTTTAGGCTTATTCGATTTGGTAGGATGCATCTACTGTAGTAAAAAAAGAAAATATAATAACCCCAATCTCATCAAACATGTAAGCAAACTTTATAAAGCTATGTTCATTAATGTACTACAGTAGATTCATTATCGTATTAATAACATCTGTTAAAAAATTTTTGAGCCCAAAGTTTTGATTTTGAGATATTTTCTGCAAGATTAACAGCATACTTTTTAGGGTCCGTGACCAATTCCCAGTCCCAAAATTATTAGAAAATTATTATTATTATTTTGATTAGAGTGTCACTTTAGGTACATACATTGAAAGAAGCTTATACTAATTTTGTGATTTTTTTTTAAACACTCTCCGAACACCTTTAGTGAAGGTAGTCAAATAGACAGGGACCTAAAAATTGAAATTATTTATAAATTCCCATTCGTGTTCGAAGGGAAAATACTTTGAGTTTCTAGGGAAAAATGCTTCGAGGCTTGAGAGCTTTTTAAAATGAGTGAAAAACCTATATGCAAAGTTTAGACACAGTAGAATAATAAATATCTGTGTGTAGTCGTTTTTAAAAAGTTTGGATAAAGTTCAATGAAAAACACCTACTTTTTGTTCTAAAAAATATTTGGACACAGTTAATAAAAAACATCTGCTTTTTGTTTTAAAAAAAGTTTGGATACAGTTTCAAAAAAACATCTGCTTGTTATTTAAAAAAGTTTGGATACAGTTCAATAAAAAACATCTATTATTTGTTGTTTTTTTTACCCAAAAAAAAAAAAAAAAAAAAAGGAAAAATTGGCAAAGTGTGAAATTAATAAAATATATAAAATTTGTATGTTTCTACTTCTTACATTATATGTAATCCTATAGCCGCAACTAAAAAAATTTATTTCTGTAAGCTATTTATATAAGTATATGGAATTTATCCCGTAAATATGCATTTGTTGAATGCTAAAATATTTCAGATTATTTAAATATCTCATGGCTATTTATTGGTGAGTGTGTTGATGGTTAATCACTAAAGCTTTTATTAGAAGTTGCAGGTTTATGTCATGGTGCTTTGTTAGCCTGGTAGTACTTACGATTTGTCTCTCAGATCTTCTGAAGATTTTAGATAATTCAACCAGGTCTGAATATCTGTTTATCTATCCATTTTGTAACCGTCCAATTTTCAGTCTTGCTCCTGAAAATTTTGCAAAGCTATAAGATCAAAAATTTCATTTTTAATGGTTTCAAAAGTTATTTGTTAACTTAATTATAATTTTATATGGCACTACCAAAATTTTACACAACGTTAAAAAATTTTATTTAACAAATCAAATTTATTCTGAATTGTCACTTTTGAGTTTTCTTAGAAAGTTCTTATTATGCTATAAAATAATTTTTATTTTCAAAAAAATATTGAATGTTGCAAATATTTTCAAACCATTGCCCGACAAGGCTCAAAATATTCAGGTATTATATTCTTCGCTAAGCTAATTTTTTTCCTTATTTGTTTAATTGTACTGTGGTTATCTTTTTTTGTTTTGACCTCTTCTTTAGGAAATCTCACAACTTCGTAAAACAGAAAAGCAACATAACCAATGGAGACAGTGGCGTACCAAGCATGTTGAAAAGGATCTGCAATATTGTCATCCTAGGTGGCCAGAAGAAAGAAAGTATTTAGAATCTGAACTTGCACAAATACGAACATTTCAAAGAACTTATTTTCGTGAACCATGGAATATATTTGAATGGATAGCTTACTTTGTTGTTTTGACATTAGTTTTAACACGTGTTCTAGCAGTAGCATCTGCAGATAAAACTGCAAGTGAAATCCACCCTCGAGTTTACGCTCTCGGATTAATTGTTATATGGTTACGTTTTATGCGATCATGTCGTCCATTTAGAAGCTTAGGTCCTTTTATTGCTATTCTAGGTAGGTATTTAGGTTCTATTCCTCTACTGCCTTTATTATGTAGGGTTTCCACTCAAGTTGAAGCTTGCAAAACAAAAAATTAATTACTCAAGAAAAGTTGCAGATATGTTGAATTTTTAATTCTGAGAGTTATAAATTTTCAGGAAAAACTTTCAAATTGATGAATAAATGTTGAAACTCAAAAAATGTTTTTTTTTAAATTGATCCACAATATTTCAAAGTTGGTTATAGCGTTGAAATAATTTTCGGCTACTTTTTTTTTTGGTTAAAACGGCTTTTCGTTTTTTTTACTAACAAATTGCTTAGAGACTTCCAACTAGTATAGAGGGTTTGGTGAAACATTATCAGTGTTAAATTTGTTGCAGTATGCTATGAAGATCATATTCTCATTCTTTAGGCTCAGTAATAGTGGATACAATGAAGTTTGCGTTTTTGTTCTTTGAGTTCTTCATTCCATACGTTGTTGGATTTTGGATTTTGTTTGGTGGTAGTACACATGCTAAAGATATGGGGTCAGAAAGTGCTGTAAACTGGGAACATTTCAATGATCTCATGTTCTCCGTATGGAGTGTAAGTTTTTTTTTTTTTTTTTTTTTTTTACAAATATTTCTTATTGTTAAATCTAGCCTTGATTTTCCAATTTTGCAAAAAAATCTCCAAAAGGCAAATAGATCCTGAAAATCGCAAGTGTAGTTTATTTTTACAATATTGTCCTTGAAAACTGCTATGAATCTCTCCTCATAATTACTTGAATGTACTATAGTTTACATTATAGCATTAGTTACATTTGGTATATCCCTAATAAGTAGCCCTTTTTGCAAAAAAACTTTTTATTGTTTAAGAGATATTTAGGGGATTTTCTAACCAACTACTGTGGCAAATTTGGGAATATATTTTTATCATTAAATGTTTCAAAAGTAGTATCCATTTTTTTTTTAAGAAACGGAGATCGTTTCCATTCATTAGTACATTTTATAACATCAATTTAAGATGTATCCGCAAAAATCTTTTATTTTTTTATGGATGTAAAACTGCAAAAATCACTGCAATAGGACATCATCGGTTTTTATGGATCTTATCCCTCACTGGATCAGTAATGAGTTTTATACCAGCTTGCCCAGAGGCTCTGTATCCGTTTATCATGGAACTCTTTCAGCTAGTACAACATTCAGCCTCTCAATTTTATTGTAATTCTCTTCATTTAAAAACTGGTCATTATGTTCTTTCGAAGAGTTTCATTTGTCATCAGCTACATCCTAGTTTTTATTCTGTATCTATTTCCCATCTTTTACGGAGGTGTGTAAGACCTAATTATAAATTAGTATCCTCACTTCCACAACATTTTTTTTTAAAGAATGTAATTCTTGTAGAATGTTTACAATTTAGGTATTTTTCATTCATGATCACAATCTTTTTCTTATATAAATTTGTTAACTGTTCCATCCCACTGCCAGGTTTTTTTTGACAGAGAAATTTCTCTGTTTTACCACTACTGTTTTGTATCACCTTTATACCTTTAGCATTTTAAGATACCATCTCATTTTGATAGTCAAAATGATAGTCAAAATGATAGTCAAATGGCTCTCTCTAAGGACTAGTTTGATTACCATAGTAATGTCTGAATTTGCTTGAATTCAAGAGTTTATCAAGGAATTATAACAGATTTTGAACAGGGATTTCTCAAATTTATGTAATCGGCTTCTTTTTTTCTTAATACTTTTATCACAAAGATAGAGCATAGGAAAAGAATAGGCATTCATAACCTAAATTTTAAGCTGCATTGTTACCCAACATGAAATAGTGCCTTCACCTCTTGTTGGCACAAAATTTTTTTTCGATTATGAAATTGTGTTATAGTACCTTACATTACTGCTCCACGGATCTCCAAAGTTGAAAAACTAGGATGAAATTGAAAATCTAGGATATTTAGATCCTTTTTGTTGGGTCAATGATGCTCAATGTATTCAGTAAAGTTAATCATGAGTTAAGATATTTTTTTAAGAATTGGCTCTTAACCGTTAATCTTTGAAAATTTAATTTATTTATCCAATGTGATTTTATTTTGGTCTGTTCAGAAGTAAAAGGTATTGGCATTTATCTGCAAAAATGTGCAAAAATTAATTCAACAAAACATACCTACACCCTAGTAAACAGTTTCACAGTAGTTGAGGTTTTTTAAAACAATGTTGGATTTAAACTGAATTTATTATTATCCTTATTTCCGAGAAAGATATAGTCCAGTCATTGAAGCAAAAACGACACCCATGCCCAGAAAAAAATCATGCCAAATTGAAACTTTCTCAGAAAGTTCAGTTTTGTATGTAGAATGACCAAAAAAAAATCCCCATGAAATCTCCTTGAGGAAACCAAGATTTCTGCCATTTTTAACAAAATTGTGGATTTTTGGTAGTGAATTTTAATTTTTCCAAACATAGTCATGGTTGGGTTTGTTTGAAAGGTAATTTCACTCTGAATATTTTTTGGTTTGAAAATTATTGTAATACATACAGGAAACAAATATTTTAATGAGAAAATACATAAAATTACTCATTCGAATAGTGCTATTTTATGACAACACATGAATAAAAAACAAGATGGGTTTGTTAAATTATTCTCATGACTTAATGTGCTTATTATAAATATTGTTCAAGGATGTCTTTTTGTCTTTTTCGTTAACATATGCATTTGTCTCGTTCTCTCTTCAGTTTTCTAAAAAAAGATATTAAAGATTCCTTAAACCAAAAGAGAAAATCTTTCATCTCAAAAAAAGAAAGTCCTACTTGCATATTGTGTTATATGGAGAAAAGTTTGTCAAATACATTGCCATGAAGACATGGAACTAATTTCAATGAATTACAATGACAGTTAATAAAATATGATTTGAAATTTGATTTACGTATTTCCAGTATATTTGTTTTTTTAACTTGAAGCCAACAAATATGTTTTTCAGCTACCAGTCTCATGAACAACAAAGTCGGGTTAATAATAGAGACCACTACTTTGATATTGTTTTGCTATGTCATCATGGATTATACTTGATCTTTCCGTTTGATCTTGCTGTCAAGAATTGAGACGTCATCTAATTTATCTTGTATTGCTTGTCCCACCTCTTCTGCTTGATTAAGTTAACAGCATTACACTCATTAGAAATATTATAAAGAGATAAAGAATAAGTGCAATTGTATTCATACAGAAACGGATTCCTTTGCCACAACCATTTAAGATATTTTTAGCAATCTCTGTCATCCTTGGAGCGTCTCATGATGTTCACTGGATTTGACAGAAGTTCCATTTGATTCAGTCTCGCCTGATGAATGAGTGCAGTATTGCTCATACATAAAACCCAAAATTCCTTGCATTTTCACTCATGCCTTGACCTCAAGTTATTCCACCACATATTTTGATCAATCTCATCAAAGTCTGTTCTATCAAGACTTGATCATAATCTAGCCCAGTAGCGACTTAACCCAACTGCATGAAAACCCTTCTCAAATTTTTTTTCTCAACTGTGGATGTGTTTATTGTAACTCTATCATTTGTTGAGCATGCAATCTTGCACTTTGAAGTTTTTTTGGCTACAATGTACTTTTTCATTATGTACACGTAGTCAAAATACATTATCCAAAGTTGTGCTGTTTTTGATTTGGAAGCCAATTCTTTCTTTGTCAATCTGTGTCAATGTTTGACTGAATTTCATAACTTCATTTGAAGACAGGTGTTCTTCAATACCATCTTGTACAACGCCACCAGCATGTCGTTTCAATTTTATATCATCAAGCAAATTTTCTTGTCTTAGCAATTGCACAAGCAGTGTTACTAAAGCTGATTCTGCTAAGAAACATGCAATGCTCTAGTGATTGTCTTTCCTGAAACCATATGGACAATACTGTGCTCTGCATATACTTCTGCAAAGAGCTCCTCTAGGACTGATCCTTTCATGACATTACCCAAGCTACCCAGAAGCTTATCAGTGTGTGAAATCTTCCAAGGCAACAATACTTTATTTAAACCAGCACCTTCGTATATTCCTTTTGCCTTCGTATAATTTGGCTGGACGAAGGTAACACACAACACTCGGACGTTCAATGATTTGGCTTTTCTGGAGATAAAAATTAAAATTAAGTAAATGCATAACTCATCTGACGGATTTAGATCAATAATGAGGAGAAAGGACACAGTCGACGCTTTTTCTACTGGGCTTTTATCTGTTACACTTTGTATGAAGTCAGACCAGTCAGGGTGGGGGTTTTCCAATGAATGTGAGAACGATATGTCACATCGTACCGTATAGCATGTTAGAAATCATTGCAATCATCTTCATTTTCCAGCTTAAAAAATTTTTCATTTGGTTGAGTAATACAAATGATGACCATTCCATGGAAAGTATTCCTCCCTGTCAATGTGATTACATTGTGGTCAACATTATCAGCGGTCCATTGTGTGAATTGATTGATTTCCCCTTGATTCTGATTATTAGTATCAGTAGACTCGATGATAGATTGCTTATATGTCAGGGCTTCATCATTGGAAATGCAAAATCCTAGTCTAGACACCTGAATAATCAACCATTTACAAGCCATAGTCTTTTCCAATTGAAAACCCAGACCAAACATTAAATGACACATGACTGATTCGGGGCGCAATGTTTGTGTAATATTTTATAAGACTAATTTTTTTCAACTCTTATGAAATTAAATTATTCAAAAAAGTCATTAGACTCGATTGTACTCATTCGTTGTCATCGTTTTTGTCAATGATATCATGAGTTGTGGAGTAAAAATCAAAATTTTTGTCCACTTCCTGTTTTGGAGCTACTGTTCTTATATCTTTGTCTGGTGTTAGTTTTTCTTCATTTTACTCAAAATTTTATCTGCCATGTTTTTGAAACAAATATGTTTTTGTCCAGACATTTGAGCAAAGTAGAGATTGTCTTAAAACAATATAATTTCCAATCAAATGATCCAGCTATTTCCTGTGCTCCATAATTGGATGATCTTTTTTTCGAGTGCTCCGATCTGAATAATCTGAATATCTTTTACATGTATCTATAAACTGTTTTGACATGTATGATGTACTACTACTGTTCCATTACTTTTCTTCGTATTGATAAAATTTGCATATAATAACCGTCGTTTCCCTTTCTTTGCTCAGTTTTATGAGACTCTTGAACCCTTTCTCGAAGACCTGTGGAGAAGTTGTAGAAAACCCTCATGGAACACACTGAAAGGTTGGACCCGGTCTCATCTGCTTCATCTTTCCTGAGGTAAAAAAACAAAAAAGTCCAAGGTGGAAACATCTTCAATTTTTATTGTACAAATTTAGTAAGCAAAATGATTTTAGACACAAGCATTTTTGCGCATATAGAAACATGATGTAAACACATACTCCCTTTTCAAAAAGCCGAGCAGATATAGATAGATGGATAAATGTTTATTTTTAACAGGCCTAATAACGGTCATTACAGATCCTACAGTTACAAGATGGCCCATCCGACTTTTTATTATTATTTCTAAATGACAGTATTGTTTTAGATTTGATTGTGCTTTGTGAGAGTGAGTTCCACAGGTATCGAACGGTAAAGGAATGTATTTGTGCTCTTTGATTTAGTCTTATTTGTGGAGAGTTTTGGAATATTCTGGGCTCAAATTAAATCCAATCGATTTATAAACTTCTATCACTTTTTTCAGCACAACATCTAAAGATGTATTACATGTTGCATACAAAAAGAATGATCGACACTTGTTTGAATCGAGAATAATATATAGAAAGCTAAGAAAAAATGATTTTTACCTCTTAGTGGTCATGCCATTTTGTCACTGCACATGCTTTGCCACAATCAGCGTAGCTTTAATATTTACTAAAATATAAAATGATTTAATTATTACACAAATGTACATTTTAAGAATTCGAATGGAAGTTTATTGTTCTTTTCTCTATAAATGATATTGGGTGCATAAATCAAACAGATGTCACTACAGTGTCACATGTGAAGCCATTCCAGCATCAATCATGTCTATGTTTGGAGAAATTAAAATTCGATACCAAAAATCGGCCATTTCTTTAAAAATGTCGGAAATCATGGCTTCCTCAAGAAGATTTCATAGGAATTTATATTTGGCCATTCTACGTATAAAACTAAACCTTCTGAGAAAGTTTCAGCTTAGCATGATTATTTTCTTGGTAATACCATAGAACGACTGGACTTATAACCAGAAACTATTTTGGATTTGCAACCACCAAGTACCTGTCAGACCTGTTAATGATAAACCTTGATTCTGAATTAATTCTTAAAAAAGTAATAGACCTAGAATCTGAAGAAGTATTACACCGTGTAATACTTCTTTCAATTCACTAAAAGGTGAGGTACTAAGCATAATACCTCTTGCCATTCACTAAAACATGAGGTAAACTGTGCAATACCTTTCATGATTCACTAAAAGATAAGGCATACCGTGTAATATCTCTTACCATTCAATATAAGATAATGTATGCCATGTAATAACTCTTATCATTCCCTAAAAGATGAACTGATTTCTAAATTTACGATTGTTTAGATAAAAGAATTTTGTGTGCAGGAATAATGAAAAAATAACCAAATTCCAACCAATTCAAAAAATCTTTTTTTTTAGGTTTTGCTTCCTATAAGAAATTATATATCATGTAGAACTTACATATTTGATATTTCCCCACCGTTGGTAAAAACATTAGTACAAAAAATTCTCTAAAAAAATATAATATTTTCAAGCTCAAAATTGTTTTTTAGTTATTTATAATTAATTTCTTTTACTATCTTCGCCATCAACGTGATTTTTAAAAGGTTTTATTTTACCGTATTTTTATACTGGCTCATTAGAAAATTAGTGAATATAAAACAAATAATATATATGATCTTACTTTTTATGCACCTTAAATCTAAACAAATCGCATTTTTTTTTTTTATATATTTTCAGTAAACATATTTTATCTAACTATTGCTTGCTCTTGTAATTGATTTTTATTTGTACTAAATGAAATACGGTAAATAGCAAAGTTCTTTGTATTTTTAGATGACGTTAATGGGTGATTTTGATTGGGATGGTTTAGTTGCTGTCGATCGATTAATGGCACAAATTTTATGTGGTACCTACTTTGCATTAGCCGGTGTAGTGTGCATGAATCTTTATATTGCGTTATTGTCAGATACCTTTGCACGAGTGTATGCCCAAGCACAGGCTAACGCAGTAATGCAGCAGGCTCAAACTGTGATCACACTTGAGAATAAATTATCCAAAGAGAAAAGAATAAAATTCGGACATTTCTTTCATGATGAATGTTCTCCAGAGGTAGGGTTTTTTTAACCTTGTTTAAGCTACCAAGCGTTGAGAGTTCCTGGTTGAGTAACTCTATTTTGTTGTTCTCAATAGATAAAAGAACGTATACTAATTACTAAGTTGCTTTAAAAACGCTGTACACTCCTTAAATTGTTTTAGGACATTTCAACAAAACAACACTTTTTTCTTTTTTTTCATTATTTACATGACTGGAGTTTTGATATAACCATAAAGCTGGAAAAAAAAACTAATTTCAATATTTCCATTTTATGAACAAATAAGTTCATCCTTGGATTATCAACTCCATAGCTCACTGAATATCTACTGTCCGTAAAACCTTTATTATTTTGGAAGGGAAATTTCCTGTGTAGAAGTATTTCTTTTGAACTCTCCTTGATCATATACAATTTTTTACAGGAAGTTTACTCTCGGGATGAAGGGAATCTTCCAGACGATCACGAGAATGATTTGTTTGAAAAAGTCACACGACAAATCACCAACCGAATTGATGAGATGGAAGATTCTATTAAGCGCGGTGGTGACAGCAGTAGTAGTGGTGCTATTAGTGGGATCCGTGGAGGTGCGAAAAGTCCTGGGGGTGGAGGTGATACCGGTGGTGATGGAGGCGGTGTAGCCTCTATGATACAATACCAGAACGGGTTGCTAGCAGAATTGAAAGTAAACGTGGAAGACCTGAAAAAGATGTTAACTCGCATTTCTAAGATACCACAAACAATTCAAGAACAACCCCCGCAGCAGCAGCAGCACCAGCTGCCCTCTACTTATTACGTCGATCCACCACCATCTACAGTTGGACGGAAATACCCACCTTCACCAAGTATTACGGCATCTTCGGTTGATCATAGACATTCACCATTTCCCAGCCATCTCTTATCATCACAATACCCACCACCTTCATCCCATTCAACATCACACTATGTACCTAGAGAACAATCTGGTTACATGACTGAACCCGATCGTGGTGGGAACCGCGGTGGAAGAAGGAGGCGACGCGGAAAGCGAAATGGTAGTGGGTACGATAGTGATCAGAACAGTGTGTTCTAAGAACAGGTACCTATGCAATATACTAGACAACCTCCAAGTCCTCATTCTGTTAGATCCATGCCAACTGGGCCAAAAAAGAGGGGAAACAGGGGAAAGAAACCATTAACTGGAAGTTGGGAAGACATAAGAGCAGACCTGCATGTTTAAATGCTGACTCAGTTTTTATAAAAAATTTAGACTTGCGGTATTTATATTTCCAAACTCGAAATTTCTCTTTCCATGTAAAAACAAATTTCATTATAGCCTTTAAACGCTAAGATATGGTCTTCACTTTAAGTGCGACAAATTGGATAGACTATTTAAAATTTAGAATTTATGCTACTGCTTTACTTACCATACGCTAAGTTTAGATGGTGAAGTTAATTAAACATCTGAATTCGCTTATATTCTTATAAAAATACATTCATTATATAGACTATTTATTTTTTCATAGAATTTACGTAAACCATATTTTACCCTCAGTTTTATATTTAGTAATTTTTTTATTTTCAATATCAATATCAGTACGCGCTTATTTTTTATAACAAGCCAAGCAAAAATCTAAGTAGCCGAGTTTTTGATTTTTCCATGATGGTTACCCAAATAATTTTACCAATGCGTCTCGTAAAATTATTTATTAGCTTTATAGTCACCAAACTTCTCTTAGTTAGTTTTTATGTAAAAAGTACTAAACGTTTCTCTTTTTCCAGTGTATCCTCGAGTTTATGCTCATTATCGACTATTTGGGATTAACATTTGAGGTTAAAAAATATGCGATTCTTGGAATTATATGGATCTTTCTTGGTACTTTAATAGAAGATAAATATTTTATAT
>JAUZNK010025332.1:0-19858 GCA_035046665.1 Euphysa ruthae | reverse complement strand
TTTAAATATAGTTAGTAAAACGCAAATCCAAACAACAAAAGCGTGGAACACTTTGAACACTGAATAAATTATTAACACGAGATATTATCACAGAGCGTTGATCTCCGGTGGCAAAAGTTTCAATTTTGAATTTATTTCAAGTTCTTTATCATCGATTAGGTTGAGTGCAGCGTGAATACGGAAGAGAAGTCTACTTTCGAAGTCGTAGTTCTTGTAACACTCCTATATCATAAATATAGCTAGCATTAATAGTCAAATGTTATTTTATGAGCACTTATTTTCAAACATAAAACTTAGAAGGGTAGACGTTAATCTAACATATATTCTTATATGTTATGTGAGCATATAAAAAATGCTCATAGCTACGTGCGTATTTATCGTGAGTAAAAAAAAAAAAAAAAAGAAAAAAAGAAAAAATCCTTCAACTTCGACGGTTGAAAATTCAAATTTACCTGCCAAGCAGATCTGAGCTTAATGTTGTAGGAATTGAAATTTCCATTCGCCTATACAAGTGAGCGCTAAGACAAGAAATGAGCCAGATTCCAACCTAAATGTAAATATGTAAATGCCGCGTTAAATAGATGTTAATCTATGATAAAACCGCTAAATACTTTTAATTAAGTTGCAAATGGATTGTGCTTTAGAGTTGTTTTAGTACAATGAAATTACAGAAAATACTTTGCTTTGATGATATAACAAACTGACATAAAAATATATATATATATATATTTATTTTTATAAGAAAAATTTTATGTTGTATCTTGGAACAAAAATCCGATTTTACAAAGAAAACCATTGAGAAATGACGATAGCTTCAACAGGCTTCATCAAACGATATTGATATATCTCCTTTATCTCGATTACATGTTAGATTCATTAAATGAAAGATTTAACTAACCTTGTGTTGAAGCATCTTGAATAATAATAAATATGAAGTAAATTAGGTGAATTTGAAATACGCTAATGACGTGAATACTGCTGTCTTGGAATCTGAGCTTCTTGTCTTTAAAGATGCTTTTTAAGAAAGCAGAAGATCTTTTTCTGTACCTGGTTGAGAGCAACAATGATGAGTCATTGGTTTAGTGCGTTGTTTTTCCTGCATACACAAAAACCCCTGATAGATCGATTAAATTTGCCCTCTGTTGCTAACGATTTCGTATCGCTGAATGATGCTAGATACAAATATTATGTTATTGGTATAATGTTTTTTCACATCTTCCACTGAGTGAAACGGGAAAATAGACCTCGCGAACCTCCGTGCTCGTAAATGTAGTCTGTAAACAGGGTGTATTCTTTCTGTTAGACTCCTTTCGTATTAAGATTTCGACTCCTACCATATTAAGTTGGCCTTACAGTATTAAAATCATGAACATCTCAAAATTTGACAAAATTGTTGTAAATACCTTAACTTATTAACAATTTTTCCTAGATTCCCAATCTTTGATTATTTTTTGGTATATTTTTTTTACATTTTGAGATACTAGCATTTTAATGAGGCTACCTATGAATTCATATAGGGAATATCCGAAATTCATTATTTAAATACCTTTTGAAACATTTACCCCCTTTCACTGCAATGGTAAGCAGAATACAGAGCCGTAAGTTGCATTATCTGTAACGGAAGTAAATCAGTTTGCTTCCTCAACGTCGTGTAAAAGATGTGTTTATTTTTTTTTTTGTTTGACGTTTCTTTTTAGTAAAACCTTAACAATTACAGCATAGTTGTATTTAAATAACTGGTATCGATTTTTTTGCCAGATATAGCTTAAATAAACAAAATGAAAGCTAGAGCATTGAAAGGAAGGTTAACAAGACCAAACAAATCATTCATTATACGAAAATGGAAGAAGGGTGGTCGATCACAATCAAATAAAAGTTTCAAACGACACAGTAAACGAGAGTTGTTCTCACTCCTAAAACTTCTTCTTCAAGGCAGAAATTATGTGATATTTCCCATTTAGAGGATTACACTTCTTCCTGACATGTTTTAATTAATACAGATATAATCTATGACATTTTTAGCTGTATCGGTTGCTGTCCGACCCGTGTAAAGGATATATCTTTAGAATAACACGTGACAAAGATGAAAGGGCTTACAAACTTCCTAACTTTCCATTGTGCAGTTTGTGAATGGAGTTACTCTACTTACACAAGTAAAACCATGTAATAGTTAGTGTGTTTGAAGTTAATCGTAATTGTATGTCATGAATTTGGTAAAGGTCTAACAGCGATTAATCGAATTTCAGGGTTCATAAATATGTTACCACCGATGAATCCTATTGAATTTCATAATGCACAGAATCAAAAAAATAAAAGCTGTATTTCTGTTGCTGATGATTCAGTGAAAAAAGCAGCAACAGAAATATTGGAGACGACGGGGGCATCGAGCGTATGTGTTTCGGGGATTTTAATCACTAAATAGATCTGTATCCCTAATAACAGTTAAATCAACAGGTGAATGTGTTCATTATTGTGTAGAAAGTAAAATCTGTACTGCCTGTGCTGCATGGGAGCGTAAAAAGAACTAAATTATATCGCTTTTCTCAAAAACCACGATTGTGACAAAAATCAGGAAGGTTACCCTGGAGCAATGCAATCTAGCAGTTTAGTTGACATACCTCTGAACAGTTCAATCGTTTAGGTTTACGGTATATTGATGATAGCGATACAACATCTCATCACGATATTTTTGCCAGTGATCCATACGGTGAAATACCAATAATTAAGCTTTCATGTACAAAAGCGTGTTGGAAACCGGCTGCGTGTTTTAAGAAACTCATATAAAGGAAATGATGGTAAGGCTAAAGCAATTAAAAAATCAACTCATAAGAGAATTAATAAGTTACAGAATTACTATGGTACTGGTTTTTGCAACTTCAAAGGTAGTTCTACATATGAGTTAAAAAAAATCGATTGTCGCCGTACTATACGATTGCTCAGAAACAGATTCGGGCGAAAAGAAACACGATACGTGCCGCGCGATGAGAATTCATGATGCAAGTACTAGATCGCTAGATCGTTAAAAGCGTAATAAAGAATGATTTTTCTTGATTTAAGCAACTCAATGAGTGTGGTATAAATTCAGAGAAATATTGTACTAAACTCTAAGTTCCAGGAACCAACAAAATTAACCCGTAAGAAACTGATAAACAAACAAGGGTTTTGAAGATAGGTATAATGCAATTGAAGAGTTTTCCTGTTGTGCCGGTGAATTTATTTTAATTAATAATTTTGTTTTATTATATAAAATTTTAAAGGCTTTTTATGAAAAACAACATTTCCCGACATCATAATTTCTAAACTACTTATCTAAATTTATTGAAATTTTCAGGAAATGCTTATCATTTAGTTATGAAGGGTGTATAGAGTATTTTTTCACGCTGTTTAGATGACCACCACTTTTTAAAATTTTATTGAGGTTCAAATTATTTTGCCCGAATTTTGTCATCTTAGTAATTTTGTTCCAAAACATATTCATCTGATTTTTATTCTAGATATAGTCTAGCACATTTGGAAGGAGTAGATAAAACTTTAAGCTAAACATATAATTGCTTGCTTTATGACGCGCCCGATGCGCATATATTTGACATATTTTGGGCCCAAATCAGGTCCCAAAATAAAAAAATATTATTTTTTACTTTATTGTGACATTCTTTTAGACTATATTACAAAAATACACACTTCTATGATAGCAATGAATTTATTTCTAATACTTTAAGGCCACCTTAAGAGTCTTAATTTTAATTGTTATTCATATACCTTTCCAACCTCGCCCCTTGAGTTTTCTTTCACTGATGATTCCTGTTAAAAAGTATTACAAAACACAAGAATACTTTGAGACTTATATTAGGCTATTCTGTCTGCAGCACATTTTTCAGCAAAGACGGCTAGAAAACCAACAATAAAATTTACGTTTTGTATTTCAGTCCAGAAGTTTTCCAACCAGGGTGGGACTTCGGGTAGCCTCTAAATCCTACTAAAGCAGATCCTCGTCACACATCAGAATCTGTTTCGGCGAGCCTGAATATAATAATAAGAAAAGTTTTTAGACTTTGAGATAATATGGAAAAAAGATATAAAATAGATGAAATAGATTACAATAAAATTGAAAGTCTGTTCCCATTGTGATATATATGTGAAAAAAAAACCAGCAATTAGGTTAAAATGAAAGGCTATAGTAAATTTTGTTAAGACACTCTACCAACAAACACTAACCTGAACTAACAGTATTTTTTTAAATATTATTGAAAATTTTGATCAAGGGCAGCAGACAAAACAAAACAGTTTGTCATTTATGTCAGTACCGATAACTAGATACTTGAAATTTGTTCTTTGTGCTTAATTTAAGAAACTTTACCATAAGAATGATAAGTTATAAGGAATCATAAAATTTGCTTTAACCTATTTCTAATTCATTCTCGCAAAAGCTCTAAACATTTTCTTATTATCTACATTGTTGTCTACGACTTAGCAGCTATATCTCTAAAAAATAAATTGAAATCCTGGTGTCTGTTTTTATGAGACGTTATGTCAAAAACAGTTTCGGATCCAACTCAAAACTTATTTTAAATTACTTCATTTTGTTTTTTTTCTGAAACAACTTAGACACACCTCAATCTTCCGTTTGAAGAATAAAAAACTAGTAACACTAAAGTTTTATGATTTTGATTTCTAGTTGCCCAATTTATTATGTGTCCTAAAATCACAGTAGCACAAGAGTTTACATGTACTGTTTTAAGATACAATTCTTACATTATGAGAATTCTGGTAAGTTAGTTTTAAAAATTAAAATAATACACCTAGGTAGATATAGTTGTTTTCTGACATTTTTTTTTTGTCTATTTTTTCCTGGTGTAAGAAGTCGTGTAGCAACTTGAATTATTTTACAACAGTTCCGCTTCAATTAAGAAAAGACATTAAGAATAAAAAGTAGGAGGCACTGAAAAACAAAATTTTTCCATTTCCACTGCCAGTATGTTGAAAATAAAAAACATTTCTTTTTTTTTTGACTGAAAGCAACCAAGCATCTTTTTGATAGACTTTGAGTTGTTTTAGAAAAAACATAAATATATATATATAAATATATTGAAACACATTTCCCAAATTCAGTTTTTTTCTTCCCCTTCTTTTTTACTAACAAACATGGCTTCTGTGTAATAAAGCGATAATTTGCAGCACGTGATTCCCTGTTTATTTTTTTTTAATAATGCCATTTGAGCCAATCACGCATTACAATTTGGGTCATGTTACCCGTCAAGCGATTGATAGTTTAAAACTTTATAGAGAGAGAGAGAGAGAGAGAGAGAGAGAAAAAGATGGAGAAATTATGCCAGTATTAGTACACGGGTGGTTTCTAATAGAAGCATTAGTAGTGTGCGTTAACAAGCTCCTGTTGGAATGAATTGTTATTTGTTAGTTTGAATCTAATAAATAACTGATTTATACATACAAGGTTTTTATGCTATAGTGCCGTAAAATTTGATTTGACAACTGGAGGCGTGATACAGTTATTATCTGATGGTTTAGTGAGCGATAAAGGGAAGAATAGAATAATAACCAAAAATTTTATGATAATTCTAATAATCAGTTATGAAGATAATTAATACAAACGAAAAACAAAATTAAAGATATATAAAATTAGAAATTCTAAAAAGTTTAGCAATTCAAATACGTCATTAGATATTATCACAAGCAGAAATTTCAACACTCCAACAAAATTTCACCGCTTTACCGTGTTGCAAAAATTAACAACGTTGCTTACAAATGAAGAATACATGTAATGACATGATAAAGACAAACACAAAATAGTAGCCAGATCAGAATAAAATAACACATAATTCTTTAAGGAGATACACCTAGAAAAAAAAATTTAAAAACAAAAATTTTTTAAGCCAAATATAGGCAGAATTATATTGTATTTTCAACGATGTATGATGTTTATAGGTTTCAAAGAAATATATCTAGTTTTTACTACCCTGTTGTCAAATTTAATCCCTAGTAACACCTTAGGAACGGGTTTTGTACCTATGGTCCTAAAACAAACCAAAAATGGTTGGTGCAAATGGTAGCTTGATAAACCGAACAAAACAACAAAATATATATTCCTATTAGGATCCACTCAAAGCTCAAACCCACTTTTCAAGGACTACCGGATGGTCATTAAATGAAAAAATGTCTCCATGGCCAAACACAAAATGTCAATAAGGCTTTCAACGGGACTATTTGGGCTCACTGTGTTAAGAATATGTTTATTATTAGTAGGCCAATCCTTTGAAATGGCTGTTTCATAAAAAAAATGAAGAAGGAAAGCAAGTTTCATATGTTTCAGAAAGGTTTTAGATTAATTTATTTAAATTTACGGTAATAGGTGTTTTTAATTGAGTTTTCTCGGTTTCTTAATTTACGGACTATTCCAAAATTTTAAACAGCAATGCCTCTAGTGAAACGATAGGTTTTGGGTTGAAATTTTCAGGAGGCCTTCTTAATATCCATGAAAAAAGATTATCATAGGGTATTATTATCTTGACTTATTGATTAGATGTTGATGATCCAATATTAAATTCGAACTTTACGAAAGAAAAACCACCTCTTGGGTCATATTTTTTGAATAAATGTAGCGTCCTTATGTTATCTTTGAAGTTAAGACCGCAATTAGAATATTTTTTTTTTTATAAAATAAAATGAAAATAGATTCAAGAAATGCAGGCATGTGTATTTCATGACTATCCCCTTCCAGAGAACGAAACACTACAAGCTTTGAACTCATTAGAATCAAGGCAGACAGTTTTAAAATTAACGAGAAAAAAAAAAAAAAAAAAAATACAAAATTGAAAATATATTGCAGATTTCAAAGTCGGTTTTTCGAAAAGAATGTTACCCATGGATGGATGACCGAGATAAAAATCTTGTTGGATTGGATGGATTGTAACCCAGCCCCGGAAAAGGTATTTGCACTATTCTGTAAAAAGCTTATAACATTCATGCAAAAGCCCAACATTGTCAGTAATTAATTTGGATACATAACTTTGTTATTTCATAGGTACTTCAACTGTTGTCTTGTGACTGTAAAAAGCAGTGTATTTTTGGATCGCCTATCTGTATTGATAACAACATGCAAAATACTGGCTCATGCAAGCTCGATGACTGTGAAAATAAAACCGAAGTTGAATCATATTTTTCGGACGTAAAAAGTTCTGAGGAAGAGGAAACTGACGAAGAAAACGAAGAAGACAGAGATGACGTTTAGAGGGCATTTGTACCATATTTGTAACATACTGTTAAAAATTACGAAATTTCTGGCGATTCCGGTCTGTAATACAGACAAAAATTGACTTAAAAATTGACTTTTTTTTCTTATTTTAAAATGAGAAAAACTGTCAAAATTTATGTAAATCTGAATAAAATTGACCATTCTATTACCAAAAAATTAATTTTTTCACTTCAATGTCAATGCCTAGCATTTTTTTTTTATTTCTTAAAATGTTATTTCAGATTTCATCAAAATCAAAGCGCACCTATTTGAATATATTTGGTTCGTCTGCTCAGATAAAAAATTTTTTAAAGATGGATGAGAGGCTTAAAAATTCTTTGAATAAATTACCCAACTTTATCCTTCCCTTCATCATAATTCAAGCATAATATAATATTTCGCAGTACTCAAATTTTTGGGCATGTCTGTATCACCGTAAAATATTTCAAGATAACTTTTATAAGTAACTTTTTTAGAAAAGTAAAAACAGCGCCTATTTTTAAAAACATGCCTCAGAATTAATAATAATTATTAGAAAAAGTAATTTTTAACATGATTCAAAAATAAAGGGAAAAAGAAAGTAAAATTTTTTGAGAAGAATGAAAAATTCTTTTTAGAAATCTCTGCTCTGCCTGAAAATTTTTCAAGACAGCTGAGATGCCTAATATTTTAGAAGAGATATCATATTTAAATCTCAGCGGCGTTGGCATAGTGTTAGGACGTTTGACTACGGAACGAAAGTTCACGAGTTTGACTACCACCTCTGGCCGAAACTTACTTTCCATGTTATCTCTGAGTTTCTGAGCAAAACTCATTGCATAATGTAACACCAGCTTAATTTGGTCGGGTTGTTTGGTTGAGCGAATATCGGAGACACAAATGGGTGTTTAAAGTACTCAAGTCACGCCACGTGGGCCCTTCTGGAAATATTGCCTTGGTAATTTATTGGTTCCTCATGATAGATATAACATTCTCACTTTCTCAAAGGATTTACTGAACTTTTCTTGAGCGCTTTTTGAGAATGCAAGCCTAACACTTTATTTGATATTTAAGGTCCCATAAAAAAAACGGTTTAACAGGTGGCCAAAAAACTCCTCTAAAGTATTTTTATTATGAACAAATCTTAATTATGAGAGGTTTCAAAAAACGTAAAACAGAGTATTCTTATCATAAAAATATATCGTGCGCATAAAATAGAGCATTTATATCATAAAAATACATAGTCCACATAAAATAAGCTCTATAATATGAACTTATCAGAAGACAGTAATTGCAGACTGGTCACACATAAAATTCTATGGTAGCTTCACAAGGAATGTGCCATGTTGAACCTTCACGAGATTTGAGTTTATCAATGTAATAATTTAAAAGCTCAATAAAAGTAACGAACAGGGGGTGCTGGTAAATCATTTTCAGTTTCTGACTTGAACGCTACTATTAAATCTGTATATAAATCCTCTTTTGATGGTTTCAAAAGTTTCGAAATTCTAAAAAGAAACGAAAATGACATGTAAAGCATTTATCAGACAAATTAAAAATCAAATATCAGTTCAAACTTTATTTTTTTCTATTTTAAGATTTAACGACTATAAAAATATCTATAAAAATAAAATATGGAATTCTATCCAACCTAGTCTTAAGCTCTGAACACGTGATTTGGATGCTATTTCAACAAATTAATAGATGACATTAAACATTTATTATGATGGGTTTTCTTTTGATAGTGCATTCACACCTAATTGCCAATTAGATATTCTTCCAAATGCGTTAAAATGTTTAATGGTACCGCAGGTTGCACCGTTCAGATTCATAAGCTTATATGAAAATATCTTTCATGAAATTTCCCATACGCCTAAAGTCCTTTTAAGATCTGCGATCAGTGGAGCTTAAGAAAAATTGCGAAAGGAATAAATTGATTTATTGAAATTCTTAATAAAGTTGTAACAAAGTTGTAACAAAACTTTTTAAGAACATATTTCTCATAAAACCACAAATATGGAGATTTTTCCTGGGCCAGGGAAAAAAATTAAAAGCGGAATAGATGCTTTATATAATAGTCTTGTAAATAATGGAAGATTTTTTCTTAAATGTGTTCATTTTAAATAAGATCACAAGTTTTTTTCTGTCCTTATTAGTTTTAAAAAGTTCTGAATAATTTGAGCTTCAGTTTGTTACAAATAAATTTCTTACTCAAACAATGAAATAGCATTTGGAACGTTTGGCAAGCAAGGCACAATAATATATAAGTTATTATTATGCTTGTTCTAAGTCTTGTTAACAAAATCATCTAAGAAGCATGTTCAACCAAGATTACGAAACTGTAATATAAACTTATGAATCTCACTTCTGTTTTTTTTTTTTTTTTTTTTTTTTCAACTCTACATATAATATTTAGGAAATAAACAGAAAGAAATTCATCTTAATGCAGCATTAAAAATTTCTTCAGTTAAAAAATAAAATTTTACCATTTTAAAAAAAGTCTATTTTAAAGTTAGTTTCAAGTTACAGATAAAGAGTTGACTCATTTTACAAACTTTATAGGAAGTTCTAAAGTGTACTTAAGATATCTACAAAATTTTGAAAAAACTAGCATTTTTTCAAACATGTCCTAAAAATTTAAATACTGCTCAATAGTTAATAAAATTTATTTTTAGTGGCAAAACTTTTTCTTATTCAAATAATCTTGAAAGGTTTTAAGAATGTGTAATATGAATTTAAGAAATTATTTTATGACTTACAAATGTTTAACACGTTTAGAGTGACCAGGCATAAATGGAACATATATCATTTTGACTCCATGACATACCATGTTGACAATTAAACCATATTTATCCTATAAAGAAATTTTTTTATTTTTAATTATCATACTTAACTTCTCACGAGAAAAAAAAAATAAAAAAACCTATGTATATAATCAGTCTTTAAAATAAAATCTCAGCAATTTTTATATTTTCTACAAACATATGTTAATCACAAATAAACAATAATACTACTGAAAATATTTGAACAAGTTTAAATTTAAAAGCAAAATTGCATGTGCGAAGGGACACTTGATATCTCTTAAACTGGCAAAGCAAATACCATGGGTAAAAATATTGAATAAAATCTCTTCAAAACATTAAATTGTGTTTATATTTTCATGCAATAACCAACCCTTAAAATAAAATGAAAAAGACAGGCTTGGAATATTAACAAAATAAAGTTCATATATTTCAAAACTATTACATTACAACTTTGCTATGCAGTTACAACTTAATAGCATTATCTTCTTCAAGATAAATATGGTGAAGTTTGAACTAAATGAATTGCTTGCTGGGATAGAAAATCAACCCTATATGGGGTGGTGGAATTACTGATTATTAATTTTTAAATATATTCATTTTCTTGATGGGATATGGGAAATGAATTTGTCTTTTAACAGTAATAATCTAATTTAAACGAAGTTGGGCTAGAAAAAGCCTTATTTTCATTTTCGGATATGTAGAATAGTCTGAAAACATTTTTAGTCATAAATTAGTGATATAAAATTAGTGCTAAATTTGGAGTCCCTTAGTAACTGCCCAAGAAACGATTTTTTTTGGCCTGAAAAACCAGAGAAATAATTGATATCTAATAATTTTTTTTATACCGGCTAGTTTATGAAGTAATATTTATCTCGGTAATTTAAATGATGTACTTTGCCATGGTTAAATGGTGATATCTAAGCTGTGAAGCAGTTGTTCTCATAGCTTCTGAAAAATACACAAATTCGTTTCTATATTATTTTTTTTAAACGGGTAGCTTTGATAGAATTGAAAGTAGTACGAAATACACGTTATGGACAAAATGGGAATGAAAAATTTCCAACATTAATGAACATACCAAAGCCCTTTATAAACAAAAGGTTTGACACTATTTTAGAAAGTATAGCAGTTGCTGCAGAAAAGTTTGCGTATACATATACGTGAAGCAAACAGAGCAACAAACGACGATGAAGTTATTGAAGTAATTCTTTCAATAGATGGAACTTGGTAGCGACAGGGTTTTTCCTCGAATAAGTTGTCGATATCGACATGATGAGTAGAGTTTATAAAGCCTGCATTACCAAAAAGCCTTTAAATTAGCAGATCCAATTGCATATGCTAATTGGAGGAACACGCATAAATGCAACTATAACTATTCAGGATCTGCACCCGGTATGGAGCCCAAAGGAGCGAAAAAGAATCTTCAATCAGAGGAGAAATATAAAGTTTGATATACTGATGATGGCGACAGCAAAAGTTTTGCAAATGTCAAAGACATTTATAATGGTTTTACTCTTAAGAAGTTTGAATTTGTTGACCATTACCAAACGAAAGTTGGAAGATGACGTCAAAATTTAAAAAAGAACGAGAAAAGGTTAGGCAGTCTCGGAAAGTTAACAAACGTTCCATTGACCGCCTTCAGAACTACTTTGATGTCGCACTAAGTCAAAACGCAGGTAACTTAGCGGCAACACAGTCTTCAAGTGAGAGCAATACAGTTTTATGTTGCATCCTTTAGAAATAACAATTGGCATTCTCCTCATTGTCTTGAAGGTCTGGATAGTTGGTTTAAGCACAACTGTGACCTGGCCAACAATAAGAATATGTATAAACCCATGCAAGTGAAACGCTCGAAAAGTGTCTTCATGGCAAGATACAAAACCAAAACGAGAGTTTTAATGCAATGATTTGGGAACGAATACCAAAAACAAAATTTGTTAGTTTAAAAGAATTGAAATTGGGAATGCAAGACACAATTCGTAATTTTAACATAGGGCAGAAAGCAAGTTATTGTATGAAAAGTTAGAGATGATACTAGGATATTCTACTCTAAAAGGATGCACCCACTTAAACACAAAGCGAGTTTCTTTGGCAGAATACTATAATTTTCCAAAAAATAAACTTCCAGGGAAAACAATTCGTGGAAATCGATTCCATAAGCAAGACCAAACGAAGAAAAAGATGGGAAAGTCTATGAAGCAGGTAGATTTTAAGCTATTTCTCATAAAAAAACATTTGTATTATTTCTTTAGATTTGGTTTAAGATTATTTACTTAAATAAGGATTCTTTTACCGTTAAACTTGATATTTTAGCATATTTTATTCTATTTTTTGTATCTTTCTCAGAATTGCATTTTTGAGTTTACCGTCAAGAATATTCAAGAACTGTAAAGCACCTTTATTTGAAATTTTCACTAGTTTTTTATCATCATAAATACTTTATCTTAAGTAAGCCAGAGGTTGTTTAAAATTTAAAACTTTGAAAATTTTTCTTTAAAGAAATGCCGTTATTAAATTCAGGATTCTGGGTATTTTCGATTCACCACTATCTCTATTTCCTTGGTGGTGCAAACTAGGTAAGTGTTATTTATACAGATTAAAGTAATATTTCAAATATAAATTGGTCAAAAAGTCGTCAAGTATGGCAAACATCTTAACAAAAAAAGAAAAAGTTTTGCTACTTTTTTTTTTAATTATAATAGCTTTTATGCATGTTAAAACTGCCTGCGCTCAGGAGAGCTAGTCTGGTTATAAAACTAGATAAATACTTAGTGTTCAAAATTTACGTTTTTCAGTAACTGCAATTGTCCTATTAACATAATATCATAAAAAGGATTCGAATCATGATGATTAAAAAAGTATTTTTACCTTTTTTTTCTTCTTATAAAAAATTTGGCGCAAACCTCCTATGGGTGATATAGGAAAGCTTTTGTGAAAATGAGCAAAAGGATATTAGCAAAGACATCTACAAGGATGAAAGTGGTGGTTTTTTAAAAATATTTCCCCCACACCTTACCCCTCTTCCTTTCCTCCCTTCTCAGCTCAGCGCACCATGGTTGCACTATGCACAGAAAATTTATATCAGGATTTAATGGTACTTACTTTCTATGCAGACAAATGCATATTAATAAGAATATCGCCCGATATATGTCCAATAGAAATAACTTTACCCATAAGTAACACAGTTGTTAAAGTAAAATAAAAACATCACAGCTTATTTTATTTTTATTTATTTACCATAATGCCGGGAGATCATCAAAAGTTGAACTTATTAAGAAATGATCACCCACAGCAGGGCTCAAACCGGAAAATTAGGGCATGCAAGTTGTATGACCTACCTCTGCACCAAATGCCGATAAATCTTACATAATCTTATTTATGTACATAGTTCTTCATTGAACTTAACTTTATATTGCACGTCTTTGTCAAATGACATGTTCTGATTCGCACTTAATTGTTTGCTGATCAATATTATGTTTTGTAAAATGCTGAATAATTCATGTTATCGCTTATGTTGCTGGATAAACCCGCCTTCTTGATAACAATTTAATGTTCTCAATGTCTGCATTGAATACAGCATAAGTAAAAAGACCTGACTTTAGACTTTATATCTGCTAAAAAAAACATTTTTAAAAGGCATTTTATAACAGTGGCCTTCGACTTTTTATGTGCTTTTGATTATAGCATGGCCAGGAGACATAATCTATGTAATATAAACTTAAAACAAAGATTTCGGGAAAAATAAATTCAATGTTGAGATTTTTAAATATGTCGTAAAAATATTCTTATAATACTTATTTATTACTAATGCAACATATTATTATCATGATTACTATTTATTATTTATTATTTTTATTTTTAAATTAAAATCTCTATATTACAATGAGACACAGACAGACATTCTGCATTTGTATGCTTTGAAAGCGTACAAATGCAGAATATATGTCTAGTGCATATTTTGCATACATTCTGTTAGCCTTCAGATAACCTTGTTGTTAATGATAATGTGTTGATTAGGATGATTATATAGTGCTAATCATTATAAAAATTATATTATGGCATGTAGTCAAGATAACCCTTCTATCTTGATAAATTCTTCTCTCAGTATTAAGTAGACGAAAATATCATCTGCGCCAACATTGCACGATTTTTATGCCCAAAATAAAAACAATTAGAAGTTTAGAAACAACAGATCTTTTCTTTGCACGACCGCCACGTTTTTCAAATTAATTTCCTCCATGCTTTATTAAACTTATTGCAAGCTAAAACATATACTACCATTATTAATGTTTCAATTCTTTAAATTAATTTATTGCATATTTTCGCTGCAAGTACCAAATTTCAAAATTTATTAAAATAATATTATCGTTATTTTTGATAATAATAATGTTATTGTTTTAAATTTGTATTTAGTGCTATGAACAATGTAATCACAGTTAAGACTAACCAACTAAAAGTCAAGACATTTGCAGCTGTGCAAATAGTTAAATACGATCTTTGAGCAAATAAACATATTTTTTTCGAGACACTGGTGGAAAAATTTCCTGCGTTCACTAATTAACAGCAATTTATGCTGAAGAATTCTGAATTCCAATGCTGTCTACAGAAATTTCAATGGAAGAGACAAGCCACGCAAATGGCAAGCATAGAGCCTCCAAAAAAAAAGCAAAAGAAGTCAGTTCATGAATTACCGGACATGATGAAAAGATCCCTACTAAAAAATAAATAGCTTTAATTATTATCACGTTTATTCTACAGATTAGAGTTTTACTTTAGATCGGATCTTTACGGGTGTATTTTGTGTTTTTTAAAAATTATTATTATTGTACATGGGATCTTCCTTGAAGTGCAAGATAACCTCATTCATTGGGGCATGGTTTCACAAAACTATAGAATTTAATAATTTTACATAATAAATTCCTTTACTGGAAAAAATGTTAGAATTCAAATAAAGCATCTAAACTTATAATTTGCTTAATTATTTAAACACAATATTAGAATGGTAATCATCTTGAAAAAAAAATTTGCTCTTTGTTTTCTCTTTGACTGAATTTTGAAATACTTGCAGTTATTTGTGCTAAATTTGGAACAACTCACTTCTTTTTAAAAACAAACTTTTATGTTATTTTCAAAATTCAAAAAGTGAATTAAGGAGTGGAATTAGATGAGCTTGTATTTGTAGAAATTGTAAATAGCGATTTCTACATAAATTTGATAAGTTTCCTTTCATTTGGCTCGTTTAAATTATCAGGAGCACAATCATTTTAGCTAATGAGTGAAATTCATCCTCAATTATGATTGTGATTAATTTAATTGTAAATAATTGAATGAATTAAAATCCATGAATCTATGTAAACCACACCTTTAAAAATAATTAAATATATAATGTAGAAATGTATTGATGAATTTGATATCAAAAATTGTTCATCAGTTTTGAAATTATAACACAAACTTAGCCTAACCTGCACTGCACTCATAAAACAAGGTACATAAGGGTCCCTTACATCTAGAATCACTCAATAACAAGTTTTTGTTTCTATGCAATTACACAGAATTAACAATGATTTTTTTTTTTTGGTTTGAAAGTTTGACATTTCCAATATTTTGTTTTAGTATAAGACGTATAAATTTTAATGTTTATTCAGGGGTGCTAATTTTTAAAAACTGTCTTAGCTTCAAACTCCAAAAAAGAGGAGGAAAAGTGCTAGTGGCTAACAGACATCTGAATAATAAAAATAAATGTGTCACTGGGTCTGTTGAATTTAGCAGAATGGCGGAAGAAATATTCGTGAACATTAGATTTTCTATAAAATCTTTTTAAAAGTTTTAGAAAAGAGTATGTAACAGATTTCAAGGAAGTTCTAATTAGCTAATTGGTTTACACCAATCGAAAATGCACATAATATTATAAAATTAATATACATATAGTTGACTGATTGTAAGATTTTACCAATAAAATAATTCATACCATAAAATGCTGAATAAAATCTTCCAAAATATAATCTTTATTTCCTTGCACATCCCATCTATCCCAGCACGTGTACGCCAAGTCATCTCTGATGATAAAACAGAAAAAGTGAAATCGGTGGAAGGGAATTTTATAATGGAGGAAAGCAGGTGCGCTTTCAACTCTAAATTTCCCTCAATTTTTATAAATACTTAAAGTTTGCTTCATTTCTTATTTTTATAAAATTTTTATTCCAAGTTAGAAAATTCAAAAATTTGTAAAGATTGAAGTAAACATAATCAGTAAACTTGATTTTACTGAAATTTTAAATTTAAATCTTGAAAAAGCAAGAAGTTGATTCGATTCAAATTCCATGTAAACAAAAATTATAAATGGACTAAAATTTGAGCCTATCCAGATGCTAGTTTATTTTTTGTACTGCCCTTCTACATTTAAAATTTCACTAATTTGATAAAATGATTTAGTGTGGGTCATAATGTAAGAAATAGTTGCTAATTTAAAGTTCATTTTGTTTTTAAACAAGTTCCTAAATCTAAACTTCACAAGGACTTCAAAACTGGAAGTCCCTTGGAAAAACCAACAAAGGGATCAAAGCCGAAATTAACGTCAATTATATGAATGACATGAATCATAATAAAGATGTCAATTTTGACAGTGATCCCATCAGGATTTTTCAGAGGGAATTAAACTTTTTCAATCGTTATTTTTGATTTAGAAATATGTTTAAAAACAAAATGACCATTAAACCCCAACTTGATTACAATATGACCTGCACTAATTAGGCAAATCAGAGGAAAAATTTTTGGCATTAGTAAAAAGATTTTTGCTCTTTCTTTGATTTTGAAATTTTTAAGAAAGTGCATCTTTTTTCATGAAACTATAACTCTCTGAGAATGTTTTACATTGTAAAAAAATTGATGTATTACCATATCAATAATATAAAACAAAATTAAACACTTTGTTAAAAACAAAAACTTAAATAAAAAGCAAACTGTGATGTGAACCTACAATTAAGAGATAGCATAAAAGGGATATAACATATTTTTAAATTGTGAGAACACAAATAATACAAAAATAGAAAAATATACAAAACACAATCAAGCAGTGTCTTAGAGGCTCCTAAAAATCATACATACTGTTGAAAATAGCAGTTTATGTTTTGTTAAACCTAATAGGATCTATTTACTGAGAATAGATAAAATTAAAGTAGAAAAGACAGTTTAAATTATGTAATTTCACAAAGCAAATCTGCCTTCAAAAAATACAGCTAAAGAAAATAACATTGACTCCAGAAGTTTTAAGATTTTGCTTATTTTGGGCCTAGGCCAATGAAGGAAGAATTTGAAAAAAAGAGGTCATCTTAAACAATTTCAAAAAGAGATGATTTTCGAAACAGAAAACAGTCAAAATCAAAAAAAATTATTTTAACAGGCGATAATATTACTGTAAATATGCACTTATCTTTATCTTGATTCAGGCATGCATATCGCCCTACTAATCATCAGTAATATAATTACTGAGTTCTGTTCGTTTTAAGATATTAAACCATCATAAAAAAAATTTCACAAACGGGCAAGCCTTCTAGATCATACAAAAATCAAATCAAACTAAATCCCCCCCTAAAGGTATTTTCTACCAAACTTACAAGTTGAGCAAAAAACATATCAAAAATGAATTTAAATTGCCATATATGCCTAAAAACACGTATTAATTTAGAAATTGCATAAGAGCACATTTAAAGGCAATTTAAAATAACTCTCGTAACTGAAAAATATATATCTTTCTAATTAACTAACTAAAAAATTCTTGAGTGTTCATTATGAGCTTTTGGCCTTCTAAACCCTTTGCCTACCTATAAGAAAATTATACTTGATAGATGAAACTAGGCTTGAATACAAATTATCACAGATTTTATTAATCCCTCTCTTTTTTTTAATTAAATAACTTCTATGCCAATTTAAAAAATTCTTAGCTCAAACAGATCTTAAGCTATTGCAAAAAATAAAGCTGTCTGTATTTTAAGGATATCCTGCCTACCATTATATTTCATCGAACTGACGACCATGATTACATTATACATGGTGTTCTAATATCATGCGTGCATATTCTTTTAAATTAGTCTTAATCATATTTACATATATTTTTCAGGTAAAAAACAAAAATTAAAACTTAAGCAAATAGATTGATCCTTAAAACATTAGTTTTCCATACAGTTTTAAATAAAATTTGTTAATTAGTTATAGAAAGTGACATCTGCAATTTTGGTATATACTGTATGTGCATGCAATCTATCTTTTAAAGTAGTGAACACCTGTTAACATTTTTAAAGAAACACATTTCCACCTAAAGATATTTTCAAAACAAGACATAATATTGAGCTGATCCTTCAAATTTTGTGTAAATATCAATTTACTTGAACTTAAAATCAAATTGTAAGAACGAAAAATTGTCTAATTAGTTATTTCCATGACAAGAAGGTTTATTTATTTTAAGATAAATTTAGTTAATTAATAATAAACAGGCTTAAAAACATTTTATCTACATAATATCTTACATTCTAGGAAATGACTATGTGAAAAAATTTATTGGATTGGATTTAAAATAAAGCATTTAATTAATTGAAAAACATCATTTGCCCCCAAAAAAGATATAACAGTGAAAAAAACAAATAAGCACAAAGTGAGTGATTTAATTTTAACAATGTGTATATTAATATAATTATTAAATCTAGAATGAAAAACCATCATTATCATCCTTACAGTTTATGACGATAAACAGAAAAGTAGGTCTAACATCAAACTTACTTTATTTTAGTTTTTGGTGCAGGTCCAGGCTCAGAAAGTACCATCACAGGAATAGCTAAGTTCAAAAAACAATTCTTCAATTTTTCTAAGGGCAGAGATGCAATAACTTTAACCAATTCAATTGTTGCCTAGAAACAAGATAATGTAAAATAAAAACTTTTTGAATAACGAATCCCTGTTATCTTACCATGAGATAAATATCATTCAGAAAGCATTTTTAAAACTTTTTATATCAACACAACATGATATTTTATCATACGCTATTTCAGCAAAATTCCTATGATTATAAAAAATAATAAACATCAAAAAAAAATCTGTAGAATTGAAATAAAACTGAAAAAGTAATATCGTTGAATGAAACTTTTCAAAAACGGCACCAGGTATCGAAGTTTTTTCCAATTGCCAATATGCATAAATTTAAAAGATTGCAAGGTTAGGAAAAATTTTAAGGTGGGATCGTAGGTGGCAGAGTACTTGTATTAACATCTTATCACTACATACAAAACTTTGTAAAACAAAAAAATCTTTTAAAGCAAGTACTATAGTGACTAATAGACTGCCAGACAAAACTGCTCAAAATTATACACATGAAAAAATAAAAAATAAAAATCTTATCTCATTTAAAAACAAAATAGAGTTTCAGCCCTGATAAAATTTTCAAATCAATTTGATGCCAATTTCTGGCATACAAAATTTTGGCATTTTCGGAAAAACTAATTATGTGCCAAGTAAAGCTTCCAAGTAATGATCAACATGAAATAGCCGAAATATAACAAATATTAAAACTTACACCTTTTAACATTGTACATACTTTAAGTAGAATTAGGAAACATCATTTGTGAACCAGATGATCATTTCTAGGGCTTCAGCTATTGAAAATTTCAAAACTTGCAAGATAAAAATTTCTAACAACATTCAGAATTTTGACAGATTTTCACGTTTTGGGCTTGGGGATCAGGAAATGACCTGAAAAACATGATTTTTCAGAAGATGGCCAAGTGACTGAGAAATTTTTTTAATAAAAAGTTAGACGATTTTGAGAAAATCAAACAAA
>JAUZNK010025321.1:0-19859 GCA_035046665.1 Euphysa ruthae | reverse complement strand
AATTTATTTTAGTTTGGGTGGGAAAGAGATAGCGATATCAGATCTATATGACGAATGATACTTCTGCCAGGCAATCCGATTGCTCCTGATGATGTTCTTTGAAGCATAAAGTGTTAGTTCAGGTTAGTGCTAAGTTCAAAAATGACCATCGCGAGATCATATCTGAGAGAAAAGATGAGAAAATGGATGATGACGAATGGAGAACAGATATTGATACTTATTTTCAGAAAAGAAATTATAAATATTTACAATAGTGTTTTTAATTCAATTTAATTCAGTCAATGCAGGTTACCTCCTTTTTAATGAAAAAACCAATTTCGAAAGCATACAAGTTCGCAAACTTTGTAATTTTTTACCCCTTTATAAAATAACTTACAAAACTAGTTGCCAAATATATAATAAGGAGTGTCAAGAAACGGGTTTTCATACCATGTACTTTAGGAAAAAAGAAAAAAATTCCATTCATACTCGATGTTCACGTTCTCAAAGACTATATCAAAAAAAGATAAATAAGCTTGTTCAGCTGAATAAATAGAGCAATAAAGCAAATAATGTGATGTAATCAAAAACTAATCAGTCTGTCAAAGAAAAATGCATTAATAACTGAGAAATTATGTTCCTTTAAACAAATGAAAACTAACCCAAACCTAGATACAACATGAGCAGATGGATTGTGCAAATAAATAAAATAGTATAATATAAATGAAAGCTACATTTGCCCTTAAAGTTTTAAGGAGAACACTACAAAAGGCAAATAAAGATGGCCACTCGAAAGATGTCCATGTAACTTTAGCCGCTTTGGAGGTGTGTCTGATGAATGTGACAAATGAAAGAGTGAGAATTAAGGATGAGGAATGTGAAAAGGAGTGTAGTTTCTTTGATTTGGTTTTTAATTTATTTGTTTAAGAAAATTGAGAGAGTTACTGAATTTAATGGTGGGATTAGGTCACATATATAATAAGTCCTAAGCTTTTTTTCTGCTTGTAAAGGAAACAAAGCTGTCAATCAAGTCTCTTTGCACTTAACTCTTCTAGGCCCAATTCTGCATATAACATTAAGGTCCCCCTTATTTCTAAAGAAGTATCATCTAGAATAGGTACAACTTTATTTGAAAAATATATATGTGGGTAATCATAAATTTTGCCACCGTATGCTAGAGCACACAGATATTGTGTAAATAAACAATGAGAAATTTCTAGACAAAAGCAACCATTTTTCATTTCGATGCCTTTATTAGCTTTTGCAATTTTCCATTTCAGATGAACGGAAATTACGGTAAAGTTTATTATCTGATACAATACACAGGTATTTTTGAATTTCAGCAATAGTCACCCTTTTCTGATAATGAGCTAATTAAATTTCTTCCATATGGTGATACATCATATCTAATTTATTCATTTATTCTAAATCTTACCACTGTCTATCTAAAATCATCAGAAAAGTTAAAATGTATTACACATGGCTCTGACAATTTAAAACTTTAAATCTAAATTTCTTTTTGTCTACATGCTGCTCTTTACTTGTAAGCATTTCATATAAAAGACGGAGTCAAGGATTGCATATTAGACTTGTTTTGTTTTTTTATTATTATTATAATTTCTAAAAAAAGAAATAAAATGTTATTAATTTTAAACTATAAATGAGTGAGGATAATTTCATTATTTTTGTTTAAAATTCAACGGCTAATACAAAGATTAAAAGACATTTTCGTTGAGAGTCCACTCAAATATCCTTATTGTAAAAAGTGCTGATGATCAGCAAATATAATTGGAAATATTGCTGATGAAAAAAAGAAAGAGTATTGAGTCTAAAATAGGACTTGGAGGCAAAACAATTTTTAAGATTTTAATGAACAGCAGACTTTTCGTTCCAAGCTCATGCAGCAAACCCTTATAACATATTCTATGAAAGGCTTTTGGTACATTTATAAAAACCACTTCAGTTCCAAAAGATAGGTTTGCATCAAAGCTGCAATATATCTCAAGGGTTTTTTCAAAGTAATTAAGATACTGATTCTTATTTACAAAACACCGATTGACAGAGATAAAGGTACTTTCAACGTACTAATAAAGTAAGTTTAATATAAACTTTTCAAAGATTTTGCCTAGTATTGGTATAGATAATTCTTTATAATTTTTAAAACATTTTTATTTTTATAATAGAAAGCTTTTTGAAAAATAAAAAAATTAAGAAGAGAAATAGTTATCAAAAATTTTCAAACATTTAAATAAAAATCTTATCCAAACAATGGTTCTTGGTGCAATCTAGTGATTGACTTAGGGTGTTGAATATGTCAATATCAATTTTTTGAACCAGCAACTTTTCTTCTTTTTTTAACAGCGACCCAACATCTCCTATTCACAGACCCCTTAGCTCTAAACTCCATCTACCATACAACCCAGTACACACACCCATATTTGCTCCACCTACACTCACAAAATTTATACATTTGTTCTATTTTACCAAACCCACCCCTAATTCCTATATCTTACTTATTCATCATCCTCACCTCTAAACCCCTATAAATACTTTAACTTTGGTTTTGATCAGTTTGCATAACTAATAAATTATAATTATTTTAAAATAAAATTACAATTTATGACTCATAGGAATATGTTAGTCGCAATATTTTCAACAATCACACATTTTTAGTTAGATGAATCGCAAAATTGATGACAGTTTGTTTTTTTTAGTTGACACAACTAATGTTACATTGGAAGATTATTTTTAGCCCTGGATTAATGAAGAAAAGCACATCAACCAAAACCTAGTAAAAAGATCACATGAAATTTTTACAGGCAACATTGAAATATTTCAAACTAATTATATCTTCACCATGGTATATTGGATGCAGCCAATAAAAATACAAGGTCATTAGTTTTTGAAAGTCCGTCCATTTGTAAAAGTATCTCGGTTTTCATCCTTCGGCTTCCCTCATGTTCACTAAAGAAAAAGATAAGACATGAAAGTAAAAGCAAAAATTTCCTCAAATTAGCTGGTAATAAATAACTTTGGAGCAAACCTGATATTTTTGAATAGTCAAAAAAAAACTGGCAGCTGGAGAACTCTACAACTAGTAAAACTTTAACAAAGATTAACAAAAACTGCAAATAAATAAATAAACAAACAAATAACAAATAACAAACAAATGAATAATGATATGCTGAATAGAAAAAAAGATTTTAAACTCAAAGAGAAAAGAAAATTATATATAGATGACAAAACATGATTTTTTTTCAAGAATTTGTTTGTTTTAGACACAGGTTTGAATGCAGCCCAAATTTTCATAAAATCTTTCAAGGTGATTTACAGAGTAATCAATCAATCAAAATTAAAACAACAGAGTGCTTGTAAGCTTGTAACAAACAAGCAAACATATGAAGTACACAACTCTCACCAATATCTTCAAATAAGTAGCAATGCAATGTATAACTTTGCTTGACCTAAATATGTATATTTTTTTCAATTATTTTTTTTTTTCATATATAAAACACAAGCTTACAAAAATATAAAAACTCTAAATAGAGTCATAACTTTTCACAGCTTACCATAAAAAATGTACCAGTAAGGAGCCGAAGGCAGGCTGAAGTAAAATGATAAGGGTTTAAAATTAAATGAAATAAGATTTAAAATAAGAAAATAAACGATTTATAGTCATTTATAACGATAACAGTTTGTTTCAAGATAGTTTAGTCTCTAGACAATAAGAACCACCACCATATAAAAGATACTCCACTAAGTCAGTATCAGAAAGGTTTGCTATATATGTCTAATATATAACTTATTAAGGCCTGTAGATAATCACACACGGACTAAAAAAACCTTTGACAAAACCTTTACATGCAAGCTGCAATTTATGATTAATATATCCAGGAAAAGTGATATCCAGAAATACTTTTAACAACAAAGTGAAAATGTAGATTACTAAATTTTTGAAATCGATAACAGCATGTAGCAGCCCAATACTTTATTACGTTTGCTGTTATAATACATATGCTGTAATTCCCGATTTCTAACATTAACATGGCTGAAGGGAGTTGCTATCATAATCTTGTCACCAACAGCCCCATACTTCACCTTTTTGGCAAATCTCACTCTATAAGCGATAATTTGTTTGCATTTTCTCAAACACCTCTATTCCAATGTTTATTTGTATGTTTAATATAATCACCCTTAGCAAACTTTTTGTTATGATTACTGACCAAGTAATTTCAAAAGGAATAATATGCTTGAATTATTTTCTAATTATTTTTATGCTTCATATAGTAACACCAATGATTCCTAGTATAATAGGTGAACTGATTTTAAATTTTCATTGTCACGGAATACGCTATAAGAACCAGGCCCATTTTAGTTAAAAACAACATTAAATATAGATTTAAAATATTATGACATAAACTGAAATCTTTAATCTCTCTAATGTAGCTCAACAACTCATTGTACATAATCAATATCTAGAACTAACATGCAGAACAATACTTCTCGTTTGGCAGAAGAACAGATGTTCAATATAATTCCATGACGAAAAAATAATAAGAAAAAATTCAGAGCTTTACTTTTTAAACTTATGATAACATTGCAAAGTTGATCGAACACAGTAATAGCCACTTCGTAATTTCGTTTATAAATTTATCTTATCTATCTATCTTAATATTATGTAATTAATATTAGTTGTCATTCTCTTGATTTTTTTATATAAGCTTAACAGTGTTTTTATTGTTTTGCATATAATTATGTATATCATAATTTCATAAAAAACATATTTTTAGATGTAACATCTGTACTCGTTGGGAACCTCATATCAAAAGTGTGAAAAACTTCTCCTTAGCGTGGATTAAACCGGGCACAAACTCTATCAGCAAAGACAGTTTAGTGAAATATCCAAATGGGGAACAGCATAAACTTGCAGCAGATATGGCTCTGAGAAGTAAACTCGACTGAGAAGCATACACACAATGAAGCATTCATAAAACACCAATTAGGGCAGGCTTACGCTGTATTGGTGAAAAAGACACCAAGAGTTTAAGAGTGAAATTTAACACTGTCTTATATCTAGCGAAAAAAGAATGACCATTGACTGAGTACCCTGACTTATTGAAACTTCAAGAAAACAAAATATCTTATTTTGGAAAAAGCTATTTCAAAAACAGAGCCATGGCAAGTTTTACTGATTGCATAGCAAAAGCGGAGAAAGAAAAATTAGTAGAAGCTTTATCAAAAGCCCAATACTTCTCAGTTCTTTGTGATGGAAGCACTGATTCCAGTTCTGCGGAACAAGAGTTAATTTATATTTTGCATTTACATGAAGGAATAACAACTGTAAAATACTTTAGAATTGAAAATGTCGAAGTTCTACCAAAAATCGTTTAAGCACATTAATCTTAATCCATTTACTGATCGTTTATTGGGACTTAATGTAGATGGCGCATCTGTAAACACAGAGATGTTTACTGGATTAGGCTCCCGACCAAAAGAATATTCTCCATGGCTAGAACTGGTCCACTGTTTTAATCATCGTTTAGAATTAGCTATCAAAGATGCCCTCGAGAATACTTTTTGTTACAACTCTACTACTTGCATCAAAAAAGTCCGAATTTTTTCAAAAATTGTGCGGATTGCGTGAACTTTTTTCTGATTAAGATATTCTTTAAATTTTCTGTAAGAATAATATCGCAGTCGGCATATTTTGAAGACATCATATTGGTTGGTCAATATTTCCTTTTTTTTTATCCTCATATTTTATAGTAATAAAATCTATCGAAACAGCATATTTTGTCATTATTACCTCTGACATTAGAGGTCAGACAGAGTGCAAAAGTTTATCATTTTTACCAGTGTTAACTGTCAAAGGCTATTATGACCTTCACATTATAATTTTCAATAAATTTTTTAAAAAATCTAAGGAAATAACATTTTGAGGAAAATATTTAGGAAATAAGATTCTGAGGAAAACATTTTCAGGTGAGGTTTTAAGGAAATCATTTGGAAGTAAGGATTTAAGGTAAGTAGCTTAAAAAAAATTTTTTTTAAGTAAAATATTTAACAAAAAATATTTGGAAATAACTTTGAAAGGAAAACATTTGAAAATATTGCTTTGAGGAAATTTGGAAATGGAAATAACGTTTTAAAAACAATTAAATACTGAGAAGACGAGGCAGAAATTTTCACACCATTCATCACTTAGCGTCTTTTTATACTATTCAAATTATAATAATCAAATTTTATTGTTGTAACTTGATTCATCCTTGCAGAGATTTTGATTTAAAAGATGGGTTTATTGTGAATGAAACTTGCACCAATTTTCTTCATGGTGAAAATGGATCTTCCTATAATTGTTGCCCAGTTTGTGAACAGTGGTATCACAAATGTTATGACAATTAATATTTATTCAATCTTATTGGATGGACATTTCTTAAGCTTCTTGCTTAACTTGAAAGGACACTGTATATAGTAGTTCTTATAATTCATAGTTTTTATAATTGTAGAAAAAATTTTAAATAGAAAAAAGGAAGTATGCAACAACATATGAAAGTAGTTTTTTTAGTTTTTAAATGATAAATTTTTTTTTCAGGGCTAGCATAACTTTTGTGCCAACGTATTGTTCGGAACCTATTTTTAAGTAGTGTTCATAATCGGCATGTGCATATTTATAAGATTGCAACAGGTTACTGGCTACTAGGTTTTATTTGCGTTTCCTAAAATTTTTAAAAGTCAATTCATAAAATTTTCTTTTGCAATTTTTCACTATCTAACAATCGATTTGCTCCATGTATTAACTACAGACAGACTGACCAAAATTATTATCTGGGCACCTTCTCATTATAAATTTCAGGGATTGGAGAAGCAAAAATTTTTTGCATAAAACATAATGTAACAACATTATATTTACTTTAATCATTGGCAAAATGAAATTTTGACTCAAGAAAGTAAGTTTTGATGCAAGAAATAGCAAAACTTTATGTTCTAATAATATGTTCTAATAAAACTTTAACAGATTGTGTTTAGAGCACAACGATGGTTTGGATCAGTAAATATCCTTAAATAGTAGGAGCTGTATATATATAAACAATTTTTTCTAAAAAAGAATATCTTAATTATTGCCTCAATATCCTTAAAACATTTTCAAATCTGAGATTTACTTTGTTCTTAAACTATTCTAGAATGGACATTTTAGCATAATAAAAATTCTTCACAATTATTAAAATTCCTAACAATATTTTCTGAAACATAACTTCAAATTTCGAATCTCTTTAATTTGTCTCAAAAGTTACAGACGTTGTTTGGTCACATTCGCTTCAAGAGATTTTTTTGAAAAGAATAATAATTTTATTTTGGCATGAAATAAATTTGAGCCTGAGAATTATTTTTAATTATTAGCAGATTTGAGCCTCACAGTATTCTTATAAAAAAAGGTGCCTATTTAATTAAGATATTTCAAAACTCTATATTTTTCAATGCTCAATGTTCTTTAAAAACTGCAATAACAATAACAACTTTATATTAAAAAATTCAATTACATTTTATTTACATTACATTACATTCAATTTAAAAATTAAATCAATCAATCCAGCTTCCATCCAGAGATTTTGGCACAGACGTAAAATGGTGGTAGAATTAACTTTAGCGTTCTCAAATTTGATTTAACGTTCAAAATAACAAACTAGATAATTTTCAGAGAAGAATGGGCAAACTTCTGCAGTTTGCCAAAATAATTTGGTGCCAAATTTCGTCCAAATATCTTCTTCTCTTAAATTTAGACGTTTTTTGAGGACACTTTTTTAAGGACAAATGTGTGCTGCTTATTTGCCGCAAATTTTTTCCATTTTGCAAGATGCTTACTATTGATGGTCCCTAAAGAACCAGTCTGTAATCTTTCAGAAAAAAAAATTAACTGCTGGGAGAAAATTTTATATTTATTTTCCTTTATGATCAATTGTTTAAGAAGGCAACAAGACATGGATATTTCTTGCAAAACCCTACTTATCAATTTGGGCCATTTCCAAGTTAACGCATTAGTTTTTATGCATTCAATTTAAATCTAAATACATATATCAACATATTTTTCATTCTAATTAACTTTTGACCACGTGCGCCTCATCCAAAACAAAACCCTACATGGTTAATAATGTGATTCTTATTTTCTATCCTAAAATAAAATTCTGTTTAACAAAAATTTTGATTCTTATATTAGGTATTTCAGAAAGTGCATACAATATCTAAATATTTTCCAAATTTTTTGAAATCCCTTGTTAAATTTTTATGTATAACTAAACTGAAGTTTTTTTTTTAAACCAAAAAATAAATAAATAAATAAAGCAAAAAGATTATAAAATAAAAAACTACATAAATCTAAATATTATAAACATTAAGTAATATGTTATTCCAAAGCAGAGCAAATTCTATATGCTGACTCAACATTGTTAAGGTCTCGTTTGATACGCGGTCTCTTTAATTTACTTTTTAAAAACTGTATAATTGCCTCTGTCAAGCAGAATTTTGTGCTAAAACTAATAAAGAGGATAAGAACTATAAATTTAAGAAAAAAAAAAGATTTTGACAGATAACTTTATTCAGGATTCATTATCAAAAAGTTTGCTGAATTTTTTTAAAATTGGTCTAACCCTGCAAAAAAAATTGTTAAATTTTGTCAAAATAAAGATTTTAATAAAATATATTCAACTTTGTGTTAAAAATAATTTATATATTATATATTTATATATTTTAACATAACAGCTATTTATTCATTAAAATAGATTTTATTTCAAAGGTAATGGTGATCAGAAGAAAAACCGTAAAAACTCATAAAACTGATAAAATCTTTCAGAAAAATTCCACTTGAAAGTTGTTAACCCTTTCGTGACATGTGAACTTTACCACATGAATTAAGTTAACATAGCGAATTGTTAATCACCTCAAAAGGTAATAGCAAATATTTCCTGACATTTATTTACCTGAAATTTGACAGTATTCCGGTCTCAAGTAAAGAGACGAAACTTTGATGTTACTTTTTTTTCCAATATTTTTAAAGGAATTTGTTTGGACTGTACAGTTTTAACAATAAAATATGAAATTCTTAATATTATATAAAACTATGCATGAATTTCATGATGTTTCTCACATAATTTATTTTATTTCAACTTAGTTATTATTTCAATTAGTTTCAAATAGTTTTTATTAAAATGAATTGCAATTATAGAGCATATGTTGAATGGTATTCAGGAAAATATCTTAATAATTAATAATTTCAACAAACTTTCAAACTTTTTTCCAGAACCGCAACATAATTTCAGAATAGAATATAAACGTTAAATGTCCAGTCTTTCAATAGCAACATTTCGTAGATCGAATGAACTAAAAAATTTTTTTTGATATTAAAAAAATATATATTTAAAGAATATTGTGAAACAAATGAAATAGAAAAAAAAAATAGAATAAAATAACAATCATATATTTTATCCAATCATCTTTAATGCAACTGTGTGACACACGAGTTTAGTGGATAAGGATAAAGAAGCATTTTTTCGCTTACCTAAAAATTAGTCATAGCAGAGTCAGATCTATGTTTATATGTTATTGTAGAATTTGACCTTAGAATACTTGATAGATATTCTTGTCGACTCTTTTTTTTGAATAATACTTTCTTAATCTTAGGAGTACAAAAAACATAAATGAATGGATCTGAGATATACGCTAACGCCCTTAAAATCAACAAAACAAAGTTTTCTTCTTTTACACCGTAAGTTTCACTGAATACTCTATATGTAGCAACTATTCCAGGAATGATAACAAACAATATAAATGTAAAAATTATCAAAAATGATGTACGAATCCCTTTGCACATTTTCCTTCTTTGCTGCTTCACTGAAATGTTAGATCGCAGGTTCGAAGTTGTCATCTCCAATAGCTTAAATAATATATAACTGTATGTAGTAAAAGATAGCATAAGAAAAACTACATTAAGACACACGCCAATTATAGTCAAAATTTTGAAAGTATGAGCAGAAAAATACATCAACGCTACAGTTATAGACACAAACCAGATAAAAACTAGCAAAATTTGTGTACGCTTAATAGAACAGTGAACTGGGTAAGTAATACCGAGAAAAATCCTCAAGAATCTATCTATAGTCAATAAATACATAATCAAGTAAAACGAAAACCAACTTATGCATCCAATTATTATATAAACAGTTTGGGAACCTTTAGACATGCCAATAAGTGTGCACACACTACCAAATATCATGTTTATACACATTAACATTTCAGATAATGATAAGTGTGTTAAAATTATCCGCTGGTTATCATCTTGATTGCTCACTTTGCTTGATTCATGTAGTAGAACAATGCCAAAAATATGCACTAAAGTACCAATACAATATAAAATAATAATTAATATATCTTTTGACATATTACTATCAGGAGTAGACTTTTACAGTATCTTAGTTAACTATACCACATACAAACTTGTAAGTACGCCAAATAATCTTCTTGCAAGCAAATCATATGATAATGGTGATTACAATTAAACAGCATCAAATTATTAACTCTGACATTTATGAAGATTTTGAAATACAACAAGTTATATATTTTTATGCAAAAGAGGCTGGATCAACATAAATTTCAAACTCTTTGAAAATTTGGATATTAAATATTTATCTATAACACAGCAATTAGCTGTCTGTTGTGCAATCCATTTCTGATAATAAAAGCAGCTATATTATTTAAACAAATGTTGAACTTTACTATAAATTGTAAATTAGAAAGTGGAAGTAAATCAAAATGTTCAATTGGAATTCAAAATAAGACATGTAAAATAGGATTATCAATGAAAACACTGAATATTTATTATTAGTGCACAATATTTTAATCATTAAAATGGATGAAAACTTTTTTACCCAGCATAATTTTAAAAATCAAAAAGAACCTTGACATATCGAATTAAAGAATTTAATCCTCCAGAAAGTTTCTTTAAATTCAATTAAACAAATCCATAAATTACTATTACAGTATGATTGGCATAAATAAATACAATTTAAATATGAAGAATTTCTACCAATTATACAAATATCTAAAGTAACTTAGACAGGAATATAACATGTAGCTATTTTCAAAAAGTCTGCGGAAAGTTTAATTACAGTGCAATTTTTATAGTTTTTTTACATCACTGATTACAATTGAGATAAAAAGAAAATAAAATCAAAAATAGAATAAACCAAGCAATTAAATTAAAAAAGGCCACAAAACTAATAACAAGTATAACAAGCACTTTCGCCTTATTTAGGTCCTAAGAGGAAAAGTATTCTATTGAAATAGCTGTGATGATAATTGATATATTAGCTTGAAATCTCAAATAAAAATTATCTAATTAATCTGAGAATATAATTTATAAAACTGATTCAAAAATATCTAAATTGTGTTTCAGTTTAAAAAAAAAAAAAAAAAAAAATGTGTTTTGTTAACACAGTCACTAACCTTAATATCTTTAGTTAGACTATTCCAAAGTGATAAGCCTAACTAAAAGATAGAATTTTGGCCTCAAATAGTTTTTTCTAAAAATCGGTTTTAATTTCTCATTCAATTTTCTTTTGTTATCATTTAAAAAACTTGGCATACCACTGACAACAAAAGAAGCATCGCCACCAAGACAAAGTATTCAAAACTTTTGAAAAGGTGTAAAAAATAACATTAACATATATCTTCAGAATCAAGAAAAAAAAAACAATCAGGTCTGGTTGTGTGCAATGTATGTCCATAAACATACCTACTGCAACACCATAAAAAGATATTAAAAATTAGTTGCACAATAAAAAATGAAACGGTAAATCATACAGCATGAAATTTATCAAAAAGTTTTACTCTATGACAGAATAATAACCATGCTTTGCAGCCAAAGTATCTTAAAAAATTAAATGGTGTTGGGATACTTATTTGGCCTTTACATCTAGCATATAACTGAAAAATGAAGGCCTAGGCTAAGCAACAGAACCAACATTCCAAGAAAAAAAAAGAGTTTTTCCTAATAAAAACAGAATGTCAAGCTCAAATTTTGATTATTATTATTTAAATTTAAATTTGGATCCAGAGCCTATGCAACAAATATGACCACTGTGCCAACTCTGCTTGAAAAAATTTTATCACATGGTGACTGAATGCAAAATTTTATAGAAAGCAAAAAAATCTGCACTACCTTCCACCTTGTGAAGTGCCTCTTTGCCCCATCAAAGAATCAAGTTCATCTAGGAATATCGTTGAAGGAGCATGGAAACGAGCCAACTCAAATAATACCTAAAAGAAAAATTATTTTAGTGACTTCAATTATCTAAGATTAAGAATGAGCTATAGAAATAAATTTAATAGGTAAATCATCTCATCCAGCTCCACTCAGCAGAAGGTTTACAAGTTTCAGAGCTTATTTTAAATGCTCTAATAATTAGGGCATTTAAACAGTTTGCTTCAAGAGGAAGAAGCCCTGACAGGACACAGTCAATGTAGAAAAATTTTGTGTGATGAAAAAGTTTATCAACAAGTTTATTTTGCCTCACCATGATAGGACCTTGTTCAATTTTGAAGATCTGTATTACTTGAAGTTTGAGTAGTTTTCAATACAAAAGCACTAGTATAAATAATTGTAACTAACAAGGTTATCCTGGCACAGCCCATGTTTATAAAAAAATTCCAATTTGAGTGACATGATGTTTCAGAGTATACCGTAGATTGTGTAGAAGAGTGAAATATTTTAAGTCATTAATAAAAGTGTTTAATTTTGATATTGACATACTGAAGCAAATTGTAGAATCATCATTTATACAGAAGTCAACGAGAATCAAACTCCAGAGCTGATGCTCCTCCAAGACCTTTTGAAAATAGTTAATGATTAATAGTAGTAGTGAATGATACGAAGATGTTTTACAAGATCACAGATGACAAAAGGCAGCGGTGCTTGGTGAGGATTTTAGAAAAAAAATATAGATAGCTTTCTTTTATTTAATAATGACAGAATTGAATTTTTGCTTAACGTTAATATTAATTTTAAAAAATATATTATTATAATTTTTTTTTGCAGAGTGACTATTTTTCAAAAAAGGGGAGAATGCATAATATAGATTTCATTGCATTACTTTAGTTATGTGCGTGTCTCACCAGTATAAATTTACATTGGCCATTACCCTCATGTTTACTTTGTCTACAATTAAAGTCCTAACAAGAAATCAATTTCTTTCTCACAAAACTCTCGTTCTTTAATAAAGCCTATGTAGCCGAATGTTTCGAAAGAAAAAAAAAATAAACAAAAAAGTAACAACAGTTAATCAAATAAAAATGAAAATAAAGTCAAAAAGACACTTCTAAAAAATCAATACTCCATTATTGTCCTTTTCCATAATAACAGAAAGACTAGAAGATAAAAATCTACTGACCCGAACTAGTTTTTCAGAGTCGCCCCTCCACTTGCTAACAATGGTTGATGCAGATATATTAAAAAATGTTGTGTGACATTCAGTAGCTACAGCTTTTGCAAGAAGAGTTTTACCTGTACCTAAGATGTAAAAACTAATATAAACAAGATGACAGTCTAAACTATGTTTTAAGGATAATGACAAATTCCCAAAAAAAGTTCTTAATATGTTAAATAAAACTTAGTTCAACCTAAATTTACTGAAAGTGTAAGCCAGGCTTTATGAGCGTTAGGTCAACTTTACAATGAATATTTCCATTAAACAACTCTTAATATGTCAAGCAAAATCTATCAAACCTATTTAATTACAATAATACACTGATCGATTGTCCAAATTTAGTAAAATTTTCAATTTTCTTAAAATCAAAGTCACTACAATATTGCAAAAAAAGATATTTTCTTAAATTACTAATATTCTATCAAAAGATATATTATCATGTGCGAAAGCTTAAAAACAATGTTTAAGGGACTGAGCAACAGAATTATAGAATTATAGTATAGTATTATGGCTTCTATAGTAACCGGCAAGGTTAAAAATTAAATTCCAATTAAACTTCCAGGCCATTTAGAGAATATATAATTTTTTAACATTCCAAAAACAACTAAACGTTTAAAAAAAAAAAAAAACCTGAAACTAATAAAAATTATATTCGTTGTAATCTTTTTTTGAATAAAATCCAATATGGCAACAAAAAATGATAACGTCATTCAAAATTTTTTATAAAAATCCCAACATTTTTTATTTTTACAAACTTCACCACTGCTTTTGTATTTTTATAAGATAAAGGTTTGAAATTCATGAAGAAACAAAATGTTTTCTAAAATAGGATTTTGAAAAATTGCAATGAAAAAAAATATAAATTTTTATTTTTGAAAACCTGAAGAGTTTCCAAATCAAAATATGTGTCTTATATGAGGTGTTATTCAGTAAATGGGAAAGCAATTAACCCATTTATAGTTATTCATAATGTAAGTTGTGCAAATGATGCAAACTAATTAAACTTATTCTGAAGCTATTGAAATGAAATTTAATTTGAAGCCGCTTGAACAAGTTTTTCTCGTTTTTTTTTTTTTTTTTTTCTTCTTCGATAATTTTCATACTTTCATGTAATAATTAACATTAATTAACTTTAAATATAATAATAATTATATAATATAGTAATATAAATATATATATATATATATATAACTATAAATATAAATATATAACTATAACTATAAATAAATATAACAATAAAATAGAAAAAGAACAAAACTCGTATAAGGCCATAAAGACCTTATCAACGCGTACCTAGATAGAAATTATAGTAATTTTTAGTTATTTAAATTCTATTAAGATTTCAATTTTTTAAGATTGTTTCTAGGATTAACCCAAAACAATTAGGTACTTCCCCATACAATATTAACATAGATGATATTACAATGGATGAAAGAATAGTATAGTTGTCTTAATAAATGCAAGTTTAATAAATTCCTTAACAAAATTCCAATAATTTTCAAAATTTTGGTCTTAACACTAGCAATGTGGTTATTGAGGAGTCAGGAAAAATTTCCTTATCAAATGAACATTTTATAACTTTAGGACAACTTTAATTTTAAAGAAAAAATGTTTTTCTACGAAAGCTGTTAGGATTTACTACGACACAGGTAATATTTCATGAAAAATAAGATAGCAGATCTTATAAATTTCAAACCATAGAAATAAATAATTTGTAAATAAAAAAAAATTTACGAAACTGCGACGATTATTTTATTCTCGACAAAGATACAAATAACAAACTGTAAGTGACTAATGGACCCCTAATTAATAAGGACTGATTCTAATATTAACCAAAAAAATATATTGTTCCACTTTAGTACTCCATGGCTTATCTGAGATTTTTTGATAAGTACCCATTTTATAATCTTTAAAAAAAAACAAGCGATTAATTGGATTTATACTTTTATTTGATCACAGATAAAATAACTTACCCCAAGATGAATAATATAAATTTTAAAATGCATGTTTAAACCACTAAAACTTTCCTAAAAATGAATTGGATAATCGTTTAACTGCACTGAATGTAAATATAACTCAGTTTTGTCAGTTGAACCGTGTTAGTTGAGCCATGTCATTCAAAAAAAGCCCTCTAACTGTTTTAGCAAAAAATTATTTTATTTTTGGTAAAAGAATGGCCATATTTTGCCACAGTACCAAAAATTGAGTTTTTAACAGATGGTCATTTAAGTCAAAAGAAACCCTCTGTGGTCCTCTAACTTCATGCATAATTTCAAAACAAAATAAAGAACAATTTTCAAGAAAATTTTAAAGCACGTAACATTCGGTCTATAGAATGACTGTATTGACCCGTAATGACTCAATAACAATAACAATGCCCTGATAGCGAAAAGTAAGTTTTAAGTAGGTTTATGGCAAAAGAAGTTTCTTATAGTCCTAACTTTAATGTAATAAAAAAACAAATAAACAATTTTTGAGAAAATTTTAAACCTTTCTCATTTGGCCCAAGTATCAAAAAAGAAAAAGTTTTTAACGCTAATAAGGACATGGTTCAACTTATTTGTTCATTTATGAAAATACATTAAATATAAAAATGTTGTTATTCTGGTAAGATAATATTAAATTTTCTTCAAAAAAAGCAATTAAGTAATCATAAAAGGAAGTACACCGTTTGACCTATATTATATATAATGTTGACCTGAAATTAACATTAACAAAAAAATATTTTTCACAACTGTTTTCTTCTATATACTGTATTCTTCAAAAGACACCCATAGTTTTCGAAGCATAAAAAATTACAATTAAAAAAAATATGCATCATGCAGGTTATTATTTTTTTTTTAATTCACTATAAAATTTAAAATAAACTTTATTAATTTTATAGTTTTCGTCAAAAAGCATAAGCTCAAGTAGATTTTTTTTTTCATTGCTTGTTACATTAAAGATCACAAATTTGCTTTATTGATCACACACAACCTTTTTCTAAATGAAAAAAAAATTTTGAGATCATATTATATAAGTTTTGCATACTGAAACACTTTTTTACTTTATATTTTAATGGTATTATAGCATTAATGTTTTTCCAATGATATATTTCCTAATAATATTCAATATTATTCCAATTGACAAAGTTTTTTTGAAAAACGCGAGCAAATGAAACTTTTAACAGACAAGCAAAATATTGCCCGAAGGTCGAGTGCTTAAATCCATAAATTTCAACATTGTCAATTCATTAACATAAACATGCCACATTTTCCAATTACAAAACAGGAGCTGGGTTCATTAGTAAATTTTTTTTAAATTATAGAACAGGATTTCAAAGTCCTTAATAAAAACTATAGAGATGAGAATAAGAAGTCATGAAACAAGCTTTTGAATTAATGAACTCACAGAAAGGGAAAAAAAATCTAATCAATATCTATGACTCAAAAGCATTTTAAAAATTTGTTTATAGGCCTAAAATGACCTTGTTTTGGGGTTCGTATACAAGGAACAGGGTATTTTCAGCAGGTGGCCATAAGGGGTAAAAGATGCCCTTTATTTTAGTAAAACTGTAAAAACGTAGCTTTACTGTTTTACAGTTTTTGTTGTAGAGTGATCATATTTCAAATCGTGGGGCTGATAACCATTTCAAAATGCTCAAAAACAAAAGGAAAATAATATTTTCAACTTTATACAAAATTTCAGCGCAGAGGTAGGTGTGTTATATGCGCTAAATCTCTGGTTCGAGCTCTGCCGTGGGTGGTCATCTTTTAATAAGTTTGTCTTTCGATGATCTCCCGTCATTATGGTAAATAAATAATCAATAAAAAAAAACAATCACAGATCATATTATTTATCTGATTCAAGACTTAAATATAGAAAAACAAAATAATATAGCATTCAAAAATTAAATTTTCTAAAGAAATGCATGTTGAGCAGTTGCAAATAGATTACAAAGGGAAATTAAGACCTCAATCTAGCAAAACTAATGAGTGAGAAATTCAACCACAAAACAGTAAATACTGAAGGTGGAGCAAGAGTAAAGTTGACTGATTTAAGAAAAGTGGAAGTATTTCAATTTCAATGATTACCCAAAACTGACAATCAGAAATATATCTTACACGCTTATTGACATGGCAAAAAGAGAGGTTATATTATGAAGAAGGATTTTGCAAAATTAAATTAAATTAAAACTCTTTCTTAATAAAATTGTTTTTTCTTGCTTTAGGGGAAACAAACATACAATATTTCCATCACTTCCAACTAGATAAAAAGAAAAAATAGAATTAAAATCATCAACGCAAAAAGTTTTTTGAACACTGAACTCTCAGAATCATCAAAAACCTATTGACTAAAATACAATAATAAGCTTTTAATTGAAAATAATTTTGGCATATTTCTGTGAATCTAATAATAAATTCAGACCAAGTGCCTATTCACCTGACTGAAACATAAGGGTGCAAAAATTCTGTCTATAGTCCGCTATTTTATAAAAACTTTAAACTTCAAATCAAAAGAAAGTCATTCACCATTCATTAAGGAACTATTGAATTTCTGACTATTTGTTTCTTTAAATAATAATTATAAGTCACTCAAAATATTTCTATTAAATACTTTATATATAACTTTATACAGGTTTACTATATATAAAATTCCTAATTTTTTTAAACGTTTTTATTGACATATTGGTATGGTAAAGATTAATATTTATTATTAATATTAATCTTTAATTCACTTAAAGACATATTTATGACATATTTATATCAAGTTTAGTACATTAATTCCACTGAAAAATAAATTTAATGATTTATTAAAATATGTGACAAACTAATTCTGGAAGTGTAAAAACCTTTTTATAGAGATAGTGCAAGGCAAGAGACATCTGAGAGGACTATTCAGCTAAGATTTTCAATATTGCAAATCTTAACAGTTGTTGAATATATTATTAGAGGTATAACAAAAACAGCATTGTAAAACAATTCCTTGTCATGGAAAATTTCAGCTACAATGTCCTCAAAATTTTAACAGCAACCTAGTGTACTTATTCTGCAATCAAATTATCTACAGAAAGTGTCATTAATAAGGGTTTGTTACATGAGGTTGAAGCGCCGTAATATTAAATGAATAGAACAAAAAATATTGCAGCAATAATAAACATGATATATAACAAATCTAACATTTTGAGTGAAATTTATGAATAAATAGTGTGATTAACACTATACCATGAGCAAATACCACTTTTTATTTGTTATTCGTAATAAGTAATGACTTTCTTAAAACATATTGCAACACATTGTAAAAACGGTTAATGCATCTATATTGAAAATTACAATTATTCAACTAAGAACTCAATGGGTGCTCACTTGAAAGACAGTATATTTGAGAATGCTCACTAGTGCAAACTAAATTACTGATAAGTAAATGAATAAATAGTATGAAAAAACCTTTGAAAAAGTTATTTTAAACGACTATAAGCTTTTCTGCTGCCATAGGGCCTTTTTGGGTGAAAAAAAAGGGTCTCAATTTTTGCCACCACAAAATATAACTCTAACACGTAAAATAAAAAATTTGGTAAAAAAAAATTTTTTTTATCATTTTGGCCACAAATGCTTTAACTTGTGCCTTTAATAACATTTCTTCAACATGTACGGTAAAAAAAGTTTAGGTTTAAAGAATTTGAACAAAATGATTAGATATAATTATAATCAGTGAAGTAATGAAACTTTAAAATATATTTAAAAATATATAAATATTTTTAAAATGATTTCTCAATTTCATGACTGAAAAGTCATTTTAAATTTTAAGGAGCTCACAAATAATTATTTTGCTCGTTTATGTTTAGGCTAATATGTGAAGATGGAGATGAATTCATAGGTTAGAAATCATACCTGGAGGGCCATAGAGAAGCAGACCTTTCCATGGAGAGAGTATACCAGTGAACAACTGAGGATACTGTAAATAAAAATATAAAGCCGCTCTAAATTATAAATTTAAAAATATTTCATTCAAAGAAGCTTCAACATCTATATTTAGTTCTTTTTTTTTTTTATATATATTTATATATCAAAATTGGAAATATCCCATAATAAATGGGAAACACCAGAAATATTATCACTGAAATCCATGAGCGTATAAATATCATTAAATATTATAAATTATATTTATTATATATTATAAATTAATAAGAAATTAAATTAATTATAAATAAATTATAAAATAAATTAATTATAAAATTATAAATTATAAGTCCCATTTATTATGGGATATTTCCAATTTTGATTATTCGATTTATACTTCGAAAAGGCAGTTACTTTTTCAACACCACAAGTAACGAGATATGTAGAAAGATTTTTAATTCTATCTTCGGCAATCAGTATCTACAACTGACGAGTCCAAACAAGGACGAAACGTGTCTTGCAGTCTGAT
>JAUZNK010025320.1:0-36524 GCA_035046665.1 Euphysa ruthae | reverse complement strand
CTGGCCAAAGACCGGTCCATGGCACAAATAAACCAATTGTTAAATTTCTACTAGCTATAAGGTTTATATTTAATAATTTAATTATTTATTAATATATTATTTATTAATTAATTAATTAATTAATTAATTAATTATAATTAATAAATAATAAATAATTAAACAGCAAATTATTTATTGAATTGCTAATTAATTTTCATACAAAATAAGATAACAGGGATAGTAAAAATAAATATCATCTCAACACTTCTTAAAATATGTATCCTGAATGGTAGCATAACAAACATTCTCTTAACCTTTCGTTTGCTATAATAAAGATTTGATGTACTCTCTAATAATTTCCTTTATAATTCACAATAAATTATAGGTAGATAATCACAAAAAATAGCATGGCAACTATTTGTCTTGACGCATATAAATTGAACAAGTCTTAATATAGTAAATTAACTTTATAATATTATAATTGCACAATATATTAACAAAACTATCCTACTCGAGCTGAATTAAACTAGCTCTTTCCATTATCCAAGTCTTACCTTCGTTACGAGATAACATATAATAATACTCATCACGGTCTGATATTTTTCGTTTTGAGCCACTTTTTGAAAGAGTAGACCCCCGTAATCTCCACGAAACACCAACAATTTTGCCATAAGAAATTTTATATCCTGCCTTAGATAGTATATAACCATGCTTGCCAACATTATCACAAAGTGGCGTATAAAGCACAGCCCCAATTATACAAACTGACCCCTGTGGTACACTTTTAATATTTAAAAGGTACCATAGTCCAGCACATATTGCAACAAGAGTAATCAATCCTGACAAATATAATTTAATATTATTCAAAATTATCAGAGACCTATTTTAATACAAAAATACATAATATCATTATATTATAATAATTTAATTACTTCAATAATCTTATCAAAATATTATAATTTATAGAACTATATGTTATAAAATATGTTGTATAAATATCTATTATGTCTATATTTAAACGTTATATTACCGTTGCACTTGATTATTACATTGTTTTTCTGTATATTATATATGTCAATTATTAATGTATAAATTGGAGAAAATCATGATTCCTCGTTATTCCATAGAAAAAATGTCTAAAATAGTTATATAGTTAATTTTTGTTAATTTAAGTGCACTATATTTTTTGTTATATGTCAATGAGTTAGTTGTTTACAAGGTTTTTTTAGTGCTCTATTAGCAATGTGAGGTGTCAGATATGGTGTCATATAAAAGTTATTTTGAATAATTGTTAAATATATTCTATTGTAACAAGTGTTGGCAGTGAATTTAAGTTTTTTATTTGACAGCAAGAGCTCTGTTGTGCTAAATTTAGACAACTACTCTATTTTGTGGTTGAGAGAAGTAAAGTTTATATATTAAATAATATGAAAGTTAGATATTTAGTAAAACTGTTAGTTTTGTTGTTTTTTACATCATATTCATCCTTTGTTGTAGCAGAAGATAGTCCTAAAGAAGAAACTTTTACGTACGATATATGTCAGTCATCAGTCAAAGTCAAATATATACATAGTGATACACAGTGATATCATGATCTGGTCTATTTTTATCCACACGCCAATGAAATTACATCGTTAAATGTTGCTAAGGATATAATAAAGAAATATGGCGGTAGTTTGTTTTATATTGATAATGGTAACTCTAGGCTGGTGAAATTTAAGTGTGGAGATATTAAATATATATTTGATCCAAATAGAATATTTACGAAAAAGATGTTGTTGATACTTTAAAAAAATATAGTTCATATTCAAAAACAGCAGTAAAGGAATTATCAGAATTTGGTTCTTGGATACTTGGTAAGCTTATTAATAAGCAATTTATAGCGATGCATAATAATTATAACAAATCATATAATGTGCTGTATTATTTGGATGAGAACAAAGAGCCTGTACATGGTATTCGATATGTTGATGTTAATCAGCCTCAAAATTTAGGAGAATTTTTCTTTACTACAAATGAAGCTTTTTATTATTTAGCTTCAAGTGCCAATTTTAATGTAGTCTTGTAAGATGCAATCAAGCCTAGGGGGCGTTTTAGTGAGGATGATGGTTCGCTTGCAATTATTTCTGCTCGTCAAGATATAGAGTATACTATTATTGAACTCAACATGGTCATGGCGATCAATAGTATAAAATGTTGGAATTTATTAATAGATTTTAAAGTAATTATCAAAATATTCCTGTAAAACCATGGAAATTACAGCTTGGTGATACTATAGATCTGGTTGCTACATCAAGTGCTGTGAATCATGGTCAGATTAATATGGCAAAAAAGGTTGTATCGTCTCTAGGTTTTGTTCCTAGAACTATTTATTCAAAAATAGCTCCAAATGATTTTGGATATTTAAATAGCGACGAAAAAAGAAAAGATCAGCTTTATAAAGCTCTTTCAGATAATACTTCCAAAGCTGTTTGGGCAATCAGGGGTGGCGGTGGAGCAAGTAATCTTTTGCCGTATCTATTAAAACAAGATAGGCCTGATGTTATGAAGCCGCTTATAGGCTTTAGTGATGTAACCGCTATCCATTTGTTTCTAAACACTAAATAAGGTGTGGCCTTCGACACATGGCATTACAGCGTTATATAACGCAGAAGGAAATCGAGCCGTTAATGGTAATGAAAGTAGCTTGCCTGTAAAAAACATATTGCTCAATCCACAAGATAAAATTGAATATAAAAACTTGATTCCAGTAAATGGTTATGCTAGAAGTACTACGGATATAAATAGTATTATTATAAGTGGAAATTTAACTATTTTTGCCAATTTACTATCAACTCCTTTTCAACCTAATGGAGATAGGAGGTTTATATTATTAGCAGAGGATGTTGGTGGGACTATACGTTCCTTAGATAGGTTTCTGGATCAGATTTTATATTCTGATATCGGCAATTATTTAGATGGTATTATTTTGGGAGATTTTAAAGTTGATTCTAGGGAGTTGATAGAAAAGTTTTTAACAAAAAAATTTGGAGATAATGTAAAAATACCAGTATTTTATTATCCAAAGATAGGTCATGGTAAATATAATAGTCCAATAATTTTAAATGTACCAGTAAGTATATCTAAGGATGATGGTGATTTTATATTGCAGCAATAATTCTAAAGGTTTGTCTCATATAGTATAGTTTGGCTTACTAATTGAATACTTTGATTAATTTATTGATTTTTATGTAAAAAATAGATTTAAATGCTTGAAAATATTTTATTATCAGTTATTGAAGATTAATTAATTGGATTGAGTGCATGCTTTTGGGGTGGGTACCTAAGTGTAATTTGGCGAGTGGTTTTGTGTTCAGTATGCTTTGGAATTGCATATTTAATTTTGCTTATAGGAATATTATTTACGTCTCTGGTCGTATAAAGCTTAAGGTAATATTGTATTATTATTTCAATATATTTTATTATAACATCTTATATTGTAACAATATATATTATTTAGTTAAATATTGTCGTTGATTTTTATGAGATTGTGTGATGTAGTAGCATAAAAGGAAAATTGATTTAAAGTTGATATTTAGATCGTCTTATGATTGAAGAACAAGAGAAGAGGAATAATTAATTAACAAAAAATAATGCAAAAAGAAAAAGGTAGTATACTACTGCAGAAGATTGAAACAAATAGCCTTTTTTAGTTATGCAAGAGATAGTTTTTCAGTAAATAGCTGGTGTTTATTAAAAGAAAAAAACGCATTTTATTATAATGTTCATTGCTCGTTTTTGTAGTTTTGTAGGCGATTGTTTCAATGAATTATATGAATATACTGATTCTGGATATCTAAGAAATGCTGATAATATAATTTGAGATAGCAACACTTTGTCTGTTATGTGGATTCTAAAGCTCAAATTATTACAAATAATTCTAAAAATTGTAAAAAAACAGTTGATAGTATTGGTTTGCTAAAAAACAATAAGTCAGTTGGTTTAATTCTAGCGGTACAAATACAGGTAATTGTAAATTATATAGAAAATACAACTAGTAATTTACTTAATGCTAAGTAATGCATTTGGTAATTTCTTGAATCAGTCGGTTGAATTGTTATTTAAATACAGGAATTAGATTGTAATTGATAATAAAAATAAAATTATGTACTTTGAAAGCTAAATTGTTAATTAAATCTTTAGTTTTTTAAATTACTTTGTAATATCATGGGGTGTTTATTTGAATATGTTGTGATTTTAGAGAAGTGGTAATGTTAGTAAGTATTAATCTGTATAGGTTGAATTGCTTTAGTTATAGAAGGGGTAGTTGTGGGTATTAGATCGTTTTTTGAAGTACCAATTAATGTGCATGCAGCTAGTTATTTACCAAATGTAGTTATTCTGTTATTTGCTGCAGTTTTTATTGTATTTGTCTTTAAGCGTTTGCGTTTAAGTCCCGTGCTTGGTTACCTAGTTGCAGGTGCTGCAATTGTCGAGCATGGCTTGGGCTATATGCAGTCCACCGATGTAAAGGTTCTCGCGGAGTTTGGTGTTGTATTTCTGTTATTTGCTATTGGTGTTGAGTTAACGTTAGAGCGTTTAATGGCAATGCGTACTCATGTCTTTGGTTTTGTTACTTTGCAAACTTGTATAACTGGTTTATTGATTGGTATTTTAGCCTATCAATTTGATAGTGTATCCGCGGAAGCTGCAATTGTTATTGGTGATGCATTTTCTTTGTCTTCAACAGCAATTGTGATGAGTGTAATTGCCGATACTGGTCGGAAATCATCGCAGGTTAGTAGATTATCAGTTGCGGTTTTATTGCTACAAGATTTTGCGGTTGTGCCCTGGTTGATATTGGTGCCATTATTAGCAAGCCAGACGGAAAATATCGGTATGGTGTTGAGTTCTACTATGTTAAAAACATTGTTGGGGATGGTGCTTATTTTTTTCATTGGGCGAATTGTAGTATGTCCTTTCTTGAACATGATTGTTACTACCAAAAATGATGATTTATTTATAGCAACGGTATTATTTATTGTTTTAGGTGCATCATTTGCAACTGAATTTGTAGGTTTGTCTTTGGATCTAGGAGCGTTTATTGCAGGGCTGGTTGTTGCAGAAACTCAATATCATCATCAGGTAGAAGAAGCAATATTTCCTTTTAAGGGATTGTTGATGGCACTGTTTTTTATGCCAGTTGTTATGACGGTTGATTTAAATATTGTGTTTGATAATTTTATTCAAATTGTTTCTTTATCAATTGCCATGATTGTCATTAAAACTACTATTATTATCTCTTTATGTTGGTTATTTAGATTTGGTAAAGGTTCTTCTATCCAAGCTGGTCTTCTGTTATCGCAAGGTAGTGAATTTACTTTTATCATGATTACGATAGCAAATAGTATCGGGATTATGGCAGATGAGTTATCACAAATATTGCTATTGGTAGTAACGACGACAATGGCTTTAACTCCTATGCTTTCACGATTTGGGATACAAATCGCTGATCGTTTTGATAATGATGATGTATCACTACAGAAAACAAGCAGTGAAATGACTGATTTGGAACGACATATTATCATTTGTGGTTATGGAAGAGTTGGAAAAATGGTTGCTCGTTTATTTTCTGAGCATATATTAAATTTCTTAGCTGTGGACATTAATTCTCCTTTGGTAAGAAAAAATAGAAAAGAGGGTATGCCTGTATATCGTGGCGATGCAAGTCGTATCCAAACTTTGCAATATCTAGGGTTAGAAAGTGCAGTTGCAGTAATTATAGCTATTCAAAATAGTGTTAGTAGTGTCAAAATTATCAACGCAATAAGAAAAGACAGTGATGTGCCGATTATTGTACGAGTTGAAAATTTAAAAAATGCTGAGAAATTTAGATCTGTAGGAGCAACACATATTGTGCCAGAAGATTGTGAAACTGGATTACAGCTAGGTGGCAATCTACTTAGATCAATTGGAATTAGTGAATATGAAATTAGCTTAATTAAAAATCGTTTCCGTGCTGGTGATTATGCTTGGGCAAAAAATATTGATTTTTCTAGTTCTGAATATAATGCACCACAGAATAGATACTAGTGGTTTATAATTAGGTGGTGAAAAGTCTAAAATTGGAGATAAGACAGAGTAATATTTGATATATATTTTTTGTGTAGAAAATTCTTGTGCTTGCATAAATAAAGTATTACCTTGTACACACCTGATTTTAACAAGATAATTAGAAGGGGTAGTGATGTCTTATAAAATTGCAGTCGTAGGAGCTACTGGGAATGTTGGTAGGGAAGTTTTAAGCGTTCTTAAAGAAAGGTAATTTCCTGTAAGTGAGGTTGTATTATTAGCATCTAAGCGTTCAGAGGATAAGAGGGTTAGTTTTGGTGAGGATGAGGTATTAGTTGTAAAATCATTAGAAAGTTATGATTTTAAGGGAATAGATATTGCATTTTTTTCTTTAAATGCTGAGATATCAAAGGTATATGTACCAAAAGCCGCGGCGGCTGATTGTATTGTCATTGACAATAGTTCGTATTTTATACGAACTATTAACTATATATAAAATATATAGTTCGTATCATAATGTACCTTTGGTTGTGCCTGAGGTTAATTCTAAAGCTATCGCAGGATGTAAAAAAAGTAATATTATTGCAAATCCTAATTGCTCAACAATTCAAATGCTAGTTGCGTTGAAGCCTTTGCATGATTATGCTACTATTAAGCGTGTTGTAGTATCAACATATCAATCAGTTAGTGGTGCTGGTAAAGCAGCAATGGACGAACTATACTATAACTATATATAACTATACTATACAACTAAGGGTAAGTATGAAGTAAAAACGCCAAAAGAATCTACGATATTTAGCAAGCAAATAGCTTTTAATGTAATTCCGCATATAGACAAATTCATGGATGATGGTTCTACCAAAGAGGAATGGAAAATGGTAGCAGAAACAAAAAAAATCCTTGATCCTCAAATTGAGGTAAGTGCAACCTGTGTACGTGTTCCTGTGTTTGTTGGTCATGCTGAATCTATAAATGTTGAGTTTAACGTAGCAATTGATGTGGATAAGGCAGTTGCATTATTAAGTGAAGCAGAGGGGATCGTTGTGTTTGATCGTCGTGAAGATGGGGGGTATATCACTTCTATAGAATCTGTTAAAGAAAATGCAGTCTATGTGTCTCGTATTAGAAAGGATTCTACCGTTGAGTTTGGTCTTAATATGTGGGTTGTTTCTGATAATATACGTAAAGGTGCAGCGCTTAACGCTGTTCAAATTGCTGAGGTGCTAATTGCAGAATATATTTAAATATATAAATATTGTTTGATATATAATTAGTTATACTAAAGTTGGTTGTCGATTGATTAATATAATATTAGGAAAAAAGTTACTTTTTTGGTATCTAATCGTTTAGATGGTTATTTAAATTTTTATCGTAAAACGGGATGGTATGAGAGTTTTTCAAGTCCTTTTCTTGATATTTTTCTTGATTGGTAGTACTCTATATGAGATATTCCAACTCAGAATGATATTAATGAGTTCTTAAGTAAAGCTAGGTCTAATAATAAACCATTGAATTTCGTTAGTGAGTTTGGCAGTAACCTGCAGGGTGTACATTTTGATTTTATGGATTTAGAAAAGGCAATATTTGACGGTGCAAATTTAACTGGTGCTAGCTTTCAGAATACAAATTTAGATAATACCAGTTTTGTTGATGCAATTTTACATGAAGTTAATTTTTCCCATTTGCAGTTATTATCAGCTAATTTCACTAATGCAGATTTAACAGGAGTAGATTTTTCTAATGTGCAGGCTGAGGAATCAGATTTTACCGAGGCTAATTTTCAAAATGCAAATTTATCAAACTCAATTTTTGATGGTTCTAATATTACAATGGCTAATTTTTCTAATATTCGTGCTAGATATGCTAATTTTTCAAATGTTAAAGGAAAATCTACAGTTTTTGCAAAGGCTAATTTATTTTCCACTAATTTTTCTGGGACAAGATTACCATCTGCGGATTTCTCAATGGCTAATTTATATAGTGCTAATTTTAGCTTAGCTTCTGTAATTGAGGCTAACTTTTTTCGATCTTATGCCGAAGTTGCTTATTTTTATAAGGCAGATTTGACAGGGTCACATTTTGAGTTAGTCAACTTTACTAAAGTTAATATGAAAGAATCAGTGTTAAATAAAGTTAACTGTAGTAATAGTAATTTTTCTTTTGCGATTTTAGAGGGTAGTGCTGCTGCAAAGGCTAATTTTTCTTCATCTAATTTGATGGAAGCGGATTTAAGGTGGATGAATTTGAAAGGTGCTAATTTTGCTAGTGCTAATATGACTAAGATCAATTTACGTTATTCATTCCTGGAGGAATCTGATTTGCAGGATGTATCTTTAATTGGAGCGGATTTAGAATTTGCTCAAATTCATCGATCTGATGTAAGTAATGCTAATTTAGAAAATACAAAATTAAATAATGTTTATTTCAATTCGACTATTCTTCGTTATTCTAATTTTTCAGGTTCAAGCTTAAAAAATGCTAATTTAGAAAACGCTAATTTGATTAATACTAACTTCCAACAAGCCAATTTTTATAAAGCATCGCTGAAGGGGGAAAATTTACAGGGAGCGAAAGTGCAAGGTAGTTTTTTGTGGAATGTTAATCTTAAATCTGCAATTTTATCTGGAGCTGTACTAAGTGGGGCAAGTATTAGTGGAGTTGATATTTCTGACATAGAATTGCGTGGAGCAATTGTCAATAATCTGGTTCTAACTAATACCGAGTTAAGTGATTATCAATATAAACTTTTAAGAGAAGCTGGGGTGATTACTTCTGCCAAGGACTTTACTAATGCAGTTAAGGCAAAGCGTGATATGTCATATATTAATTTAAGTGGTTTAGAACTGGATGGTATAAATTTAAGTAATGCAAAATTACAATATGCGAATTTATCAAAATATACCCTTAAAAATGTAGATTTTTCTGATACTGATTTATCAAATGCTAATATAAAAAATGCAGTGTTACGTAATTCAATATTTAATAATACTAATTTTGATAATAGTAATTTATCTTTAGCAGATTTACGCATCAGTAAGTTCAATCAAGCTAGTTTTAATAATGCAAATTTGTATAAAGTGAAGTTGGGTCGTTCTATTATTAAGGGAGTCGTTTTTGATTATGCAAATCTTACAAAAGTAATGTTGAATAACTCTATTATTGATAAGAGTTCATTCAAGCAAGCAAATCTTTATGGTACAAATTTTGATAATACTATTGTAACTAATACAATATTAAAATATGCTAACAATATTAGCCAATTAAAAATCAACAAAATAATCCAGAAAAATGCAATTAAGTAAAAGTGCTTTAATAACTGGTTCTACTAGTGGGATTGGTCTTGGTATTGCAAGTAAGTTAGCGGAAGAAGGGTATAATATTACTATCAATGGTCTTGGTGATCTTAGAAAAATTGATAAATTGATAAATAATCTGACGGAAATGCATGGGGTACAGGTGATATACTGCCCCGCAGATATGAGTGATCCACTACAAATTAAAGATATGGTGAAAGCGGTCATTAACAAATTTGGTAGTCTTGATCTATTGGTAAATAACGCTGGTAATCAGCATGTTGATTTCATAGAAGATTTTTCATAAGAGCATTGGGATCAAATAATTTCTATTAATTTATCTTCTGCATTTCATACGATTTCTGCTGTGATGTCGCATATGAAAGAAAAAATAACGGTGGACGAATTATCAATATTGCATCAGCTCATGGCTTGGTTGCAAGAGCCAAAAATACTGCGTATGTTGCTGCAAAGCATGGCATTATTGGATTGACTAAAGTTGTAGGTTTGGAAACAGCAGAATATAATATTACCTGCAATTCTATTTGTCCAGGTTGGGTGTTAACCCTTTTGGTGGAGCAACAAATACAAGTTAGTGCCAAACAACAAAATATTAGTTTTGATCAAGCAAAAACTGAACTATTATCTGAAAAACAGCCTTCCAAAAAATTTGTACATGTAGAAGATATTAGTGCGTTGGTACTATTTTTATGCTCGGAGTCAGCGTCTAATATAACTGGTACGCATATTTAAATTGATGGTGGTTGGACAGCACAGTGAAAAGTAATTTTTTGCTACACAATATAAAAAATATAGTATATATTTCTTGTCATGAATGAAATTGAAATATTATTAGAAGGGTATCGAAGATTTTATGCAAAGCACTTTATAGGATGTAATAAATTGTATAAGACGCTCGCATTAGAAGGACAATCACCAAAAGTTATGCTAATTTGCTGTAGTGATTCGCGAGTTGATCCTGCTATATTAACAAATTCTGGGCCAGGGGATATTTTTGTTGTGCATAATGTTGCAAATCTTGTGCCACGATATCAACCAGATGAAAGAAGTTATCATGGTACGAGTGCTGCACTGGAGTTCGCTGTAAACTTACTTGACGTTAAGCATATTATTGTAATGGGGCATAGTGGTTGTGCTAGTATTAAAGCGTTAGTTGATAATATTATTGCTGATGAATATAGTTTTGTTAATCACTGGGTAAGTATCGCAGCAGATGCTCGGGAGCGAACAATTAGGAAATGTAATCACTCAAAAGATAATTGGTATTATGTTTACGAGAAAGAGGGTATTATTAGTTCAATATCAAATCTTATGACATTTCCTTGGATTAAGTATAGAGAGAATTCTGGTAAGATAAATTTACACGGGTGGTATTTTTCAATAGAGAATGGGTGTTTGCAAACATTATCTGAGGGTAATAACTATGTCGATGCAATATTGAATTAGATAAAAATTTATTCTAATTGACTATCAAGATAGAGGAGCTAATAAATCTTTAAGTGCATAAATATTCCAAAATTTAAATATTATAATTTTTCAAAAAAAATAATATTACCCCTTGTATCCGCTTATTGCAGTTATTATATATGTATTAGATGTTAATTAATGGTAGTCCCAATGTGGATTATCTCTTGGTTTGGTGCATATTAATAAGTAACTTTTCAGCACATAATAATATTAATTAGAAGTGGCATCTGTGTGCATGTTTACAAATTAAGAATAATAATTAAAGGAAGGTATCTGATATGGCTATTATAGGAATTGATTTAGGAACAACTAACAGCTGTTTAGCAATTATGGAAGGGTAAGATCCAAAATTTATTGAAAGTGTAGAAGGTAAACGTACTACTCCTTCGATTGTGGCATTTACAGAGTTAGATGAACGTTTGGTAGGTGAGCCAGCAAAACGTCAGGCCGTTACTAATCCGCATAATACTTTATATGCAATTAAGCGTTTGATCGGTCGAAGCTTCGATAGTCCGACAACTAAAAAAGACTCGGAAATAGTTCCTTATAAAATTATTGAAGGTAACGGTGGTGCGGCATGGATTGAAGCACGTGGTGAGAAATATTCACCTTGCCAAGTTAGTGCTTTTTATATTACAAAAAATCAAAGAATCAGCAGAAAATTTCTTAGGTGAGCCAGTAACGCAAGCAGTTATTACTGTTCCTGCTTATTTTAATGACTCACAAAGACAGGCTACAAAAGATGCTGGTAAAATTGCAGGTCTTGAGGTTCTACGAATTATCAATGAACCAACAGCTGCTGCTCTTGCTTATGGTTTAGACAAGGAAAATGGAAAAACTATAGCTGTTTATGATTTAGGGGGAGGAACTTTTGATGTTTCTATTTTAGAAATTGGTGATGATGTATTCGAAGTAAAATCTACTAATGGTGATACTTTCCTTGGTGGTGAAGATTTTGATATGCGTATTTTAAATAATTTGGCAGAAGAGTTCCAAAAAGATAAAAGCATGGATTTACGTAAGGATCCATTAGCCTTACAACGTTTGAAAGAGGCAGCATAAAAGGCAAAAATTGAGCTATCAAGTGCAATCGAAACTAATGTAAACTTGCCGTACATTACAGCTGATGCAAGTGGACTTAAGCATTTAAATATTAAATTAACTCGCGCTAAATTGGAGTCTTTAGCTGATGATTTAATTGAGCGCTCGATTATACCTTGTAAGAAAGCTCTCTCTGATGCAGGCGTTTCTGCAAGTGATATTGACGAAGTTGTACTTGTCGGTGGTATGACTCGTATGTAAAAAGTATAAAAAAGCGAACAAGAATTCTTTGGACGTGAGCCACATAAGGGAGTTAATCCTGATGAAGTTGTAGCTCTTGGGGCGGCGATTCAAGCTGGTATCTTAAAAGGTGACGTTAAAGATGTACTGCTGCTTGATGGAACTCCTCTCTCTTTGAGTATTGAAACATTAGGTGGGGTATTTACTCGATTAATTGAAAAAAATACGACTATTCCAACTAAGAAATCACAAATATTTTCTACGGCTGACGACAATCAATCTGCGGTAACTATCCGTGTGTTCCAATGTGAATGTGAAATCGCTACGCAAAATAAGATTCTTGGTCAGTTTAACCTAGAAGAAATTCCACCTGCACCACGTGGTATGCCACAAATTGAAGTAATATTTGACATCGATGCTAATGGTATTGTAAATGTATCTGCAAAAGATAAAGCTACTGGCAAAGAGCAAAAAACTACAATTCAGGCTTCTGGTGGTTTGAGCGATAGCGATATTGAAAAAATGATTAAAGATGCTGAAGTAAATGCTAGTGAAGATAAAGATCGTAAAAAGTTAATCGAAGTAAAAAATAATGCTGATAGCTTGGTGTACTCTACAGAGAAATCTTTAAAAGAATACGGAGATAAACTAGATGCAGAAATAAAAAATAAGATTGAATCTAAGATTAAAGATTTAAAAGAAGTTTTAGAAAACCCTTCCACAACTGTAGAAGATCTTAATAAAAAAATTGCAAATCTTACTGAAGTGGCTACTAAACTAGGCGAAGCAATCTATGCGACAAGCCAAAATTAATCTACTAAAAGTTGTGCAGAATCTACTAATGAAGCTGGTTTTGATGAAAAAGTAGTTGATGCAGACTTTGAAGAAGTAAAAGATGATGATAAAAAAGCTGGCTAGTTAACAAAAGTTAATTTTTAAAAGAGAGCATCTTAATTGGTGTTCTCTTTTGTATATTGTCTTTAAAAACCAAATACAAAAAGAAATACTCTTATGAGCAAAAAAGATTACTACGAATTACTGGGTGTTGCAAAAGGTGCTACTGACGATGAAATAAAAAAATCATATCGTAAAATGGCAATGAAATATAATCCTGATCGTAATCAGAGTGACGAATTTGCGGAAACAAAATTTAAAGAAGTTTCAGAAGCCTATGAAGTGCTAAAAGATGAGCAAAAACTTGCTGCATATGATAGATATGGACATGCAGCATTTGATGGTAGTGGCGGTATGGGTGGAGGAGGCAACGCTGGTAATAGTGGATTTAGTGGTTTTTCTGACATTTTTAGTGACTTGTTTGGAGAAGTAGGAGGCGGCGGTGGATATCAACAGCAGTCAGTTCGTGGTTCTGATTTGCGTTATATTATGGCTATATCGCTAGAAGATGCATTTAATGGTATAAAAGAAACAATAAATTTTAAAACATATATTGACTGTAATGATTGTAAAAGTACAGGAAGTGCGGATCAAGCAATTCCTAGTGCTTGTAGAACCTGTAATGGTATGGGAAAAAATCGGGCGCAGTAACGATTTTTTACTATTGAAAGAACTTGCCATTCTTGTAATGGTTCTGGCAGAATGATTAAAAATCCTTGTAGAAAATGTAACGGACAGGGGCGCATTCGCAATGATAGAACTTTATCTGTATCAATCCCAGCAGGTGTTGATGAAGGCACAAGAATACGTTTAAATGGTGAAGGAGAAGTGGGAATTCGTGGAGCAGGTTCTGGAGATCTGTATATATTTATCTCGCTTATTCCTCATAAATTCTTTCAGCGTGAAGCTATTGATCTTTACTGTGAAGTACCAGTTAAAATGACAAGTCTTGCACTGGGTACTGGTATTGCAGTACCTACTATTGATGGGGGAAAAGCAAAAGTTACCATACCTTCGGGAACTCAATCCAACCAGCAGTTTAGATTGCGAGGCAAGGGTATGAAAGAGTTAAATCGTGGCACTCGTGGTGATATGTATATTCAAGTACAGGTGGAGATTCCTGTAAATTTAAGCTAAAAACAAAAAGATTTATTGAAAATATTTGATGATGCAATTGATACGAAAGGTAGTCAACCACAGTCAGAAAGTTTTTTAAAAAAAGTTAAAGAATTTTGGGGCGACTTAAAAGATTAGAAAAGAATGGGGATAATACCTAAGATTATGAATGTTAGGTATTATCCCCATTTTTTATAACACTTTTTGACCAAATATATCACACAAATTCTTAGATTTTCTTGGATTTTTTTTCACGATTTAGTTTCACACAAATTAATTAAGAGTTACACCGTTTATCTATAATTTATCCAAATCATTTTTTTTATTTTTTAGTATAATAAAAATTATCAATAATTTTACTAACAGTTTCGATAATTTTAACTTTTATTGTTTTATCTATTAGATATTAAATTTATATATTGTTATAAATAAAGTCACTAACCAAACTTTAATTTATTGTTAAGTAAATTAAAATAGGTTGTTTTTTAAGATCTTAAATCTAATAATAATAGCATCCTTATCAATATATTTCTGTATTTCTTTTTTAGTTGAGTTAATAATGTTACTAATTATATTATTTACATCTGGCAAAAATGTAATGTTATTAAACTGTCCAGACAATATAAATGGAACATAAAGAGCATCTCTACCATATGTGTTTTTATTAGGATCTTCCAGCAGTAATAAAGCCGGATGTAAGCGATAATTAATAAATTTCTGAGACAGGTCAATACTCCCTATACCATGAATACTAAGTGAACCAGCATTAATTATCAAATCATCACTAACAATAATACCAGATTTTAAATTGTGACTTGACTTAAATAAATCAAATTCTGTTCTTTGTTCGTTAAGATTTGTAATCCAATTGATAATTTGCATTGGATTATCAATTCTTTTTAGTAAGTTTATACCTACCAAACCACTATCTTTTAATTCAAGATCAAACTTTCCATCTAATGAAGAAATAATTTGTTGCAAATTTATTCCTTTAAAATTTATACTTGTCTGTATATAACTTCGTCCATATAAAGAAACTTTACTGGTAGGAATTATTATCTTTAATAATTCCTGCGTGTTAAGATCATCAATAGATGCATTTACCTTGTATAATGGTACATGATCAGCGACTAAATTAATCTTAACATTCGACTGTATATTTGATTCATAAGCACTTATATCACTAATAATGTCTGCAATACCATCTTGCATTAAAATTTGAGCATTTAACTGATTGATAGAATATTGATTATATAGAATATTTTCGACTTTAAGATTAGCATCAAGTAGAATAGAAGCAATATTATCCTTTGAATTAAATAGCTGATCCATCTTAATTTTTATAGGATCAAAATTTACATTTGCATTAATGTTTTCTATATTATAATAATGATTATTTAGCAAACTAGCTTTTATCTTAGTTAGTATGATTTTATTGAGAATTATTTTTTGCTCAAATAGCAATGCCTTCCATTCTAGCGAAATAATCGCATTTTTAATTTTAATATTTTCTTTATTTTTTAACGTAACGTTGATATCTTTTAGTCTAACCACTAAATTTGTGAATTTTTTTAAATTAATGGGCCTTTGTATAGAAAAATTATGCCCGCTACTTACTAATAGTTTATTAATTTGTTTCTCAATAAATTCAGGAGATATCATTTTGTTAATAGCATATACTATACTACCAAACAAAATTATAACTAACAATACTATAACCAATAATATCTTTTTGAATACATACTTCATCTTAAGCAATGTTTCTTTATAAGTTTATACGCTCTTTTAACTCGTTACCCGCACGATAATAAGGAATTACTCTATCAAACAATGTTATTTTTGTATTATTACTAGGATTACGTGCCATACGAGCTTTACATTTCTTAACCGATATTGTTCCAAAACCACGCAGCTCAACTCGACCACCAGCTATTAAGGTGCTGGAAATAGTATTAAAAAAAATTTCCATAACATGCTTTGCATCTTTTATATTTAAATTCTTATGCTTATGCATTAAGTTTTTAATTAATTCATTCTTTGTCATAGTTATATATCTTTCCTAAAACTTCTATATTACCAAAATAACAAAGGTTATGGTCTCCATACTGTCTCTATTCCCTTGGGCTGATTAACCCCTATAACAGTATTTGAAAAATTAGAGAATAACTTTTGTAAGCCTCTCTCCGGTTCTTCCATCGATACATCAATTACCGTTAACCCAGAAATATTTTTATCAGTTTTTAGCCACTCTAAGGCAGAACCCTGATCACCTAGTGCATCTATCATCTTTTTATCTAAAGCTTGCTTACCAGTAAATATGCTACCATCTGCAATAATATCAACCTCTTGCCTACTAAGCATAGGACGACCAGCAAGAACCATTTCAACAAAAATTTCTTTTGCATCATTAATTATTCCCTGTATAGCATTTTTAACATAGGGAGTGACTTTCTCAAATGGTGATGGAGTTGCTTTTAATTCACCTGATTTAAAATTGACAAATTTTTTGCCAATTTTCTTAGCTAGCTCAGTAATTTCTGCATGTTGTAAAATAACACCTATTGAACCAGTGATAGTTCCTTTATGAGCTATTATACGATCAGTTGCCACTGCAACCATATAAGCACCAGATGTTGCTATACTACCCGTCACAGCTACAACTGGTTTTTTCTTAGAAATTCGTTTTAACTTGTTGTATAAAACTTCTCCTCCCACTGAAGTGCCACCTGGACTGTTAATATTTATTATAATAGTCTTAATACGTTCATCTTTTTCCATGTTGCTAAGAACTTTATTACGGTATTTATCATTATAAATCATATTTTCTATAGATATACGAGCAATATAATCACTCCTAACTACAGCAAAATCACTCAAGCGAAAAGCTAAAACAACTAATGAAAATATAGCTAACAAGATGGCCAAGGCACGCCATCGTACTACCTGTTCTTTTAAATTAACACGATCTAACAAACTATCGGCAGATAGTGACATATCATTAATACCTTTTTTACTGTTTACCTTCGCTTTTTCCAATTTTAGATTTATTCATTGCTAAACCTAAAATATCACCTAAACTTGCACCACTATCAACAGAACAGTACTCTTTGATTGCAGCTTTATGCTCATACTCTTCCAACTCTCGGATAGATAAAGAAATATTACGTTTATCCTTGTCTATCTTAATAATTTTAGCGTCAACCCTTTCACCAATAGCAAAACGATCTGTACGTTGCTCAATACGATCCATAGCGAGATTAGTGCGTTTTATAAAGCATGGTAATTTATCTTTAACCACTACATCAATGCCATCATCGTGAATATCAGTAATTATACATGTCACTACTGCGCCCTTTTCTATACCACTTAAAGCATTCTCTAAAGGATCTTCATTCAGCTGCTTAATACCTAAACTAATACGTTGTTTATCAATACCAAGGATTTTGACTTTAACAGTATCATTTTTATTAAAATCTTTTAATAATTTCTCAGATTCACTTTTCCAAGAAATATCAGACAAGTGTATGAGACCGTCAATTTCTTCATCAAGACCAATGAATAAACCAAAATCAACAACATTACGAATTTGACCTTCAATAATGTCGCGAACTTTATTATTTTCAGCAAAATTCTGCCATGGGTTATCTTTACATTGCTTAATACCTAAGCTAATGCGGTGTTTTGCAACATCAACATCGATTATACATACCTCAACTGGATCACCAATTTGTACAAGTTTACGTGGGTGAACATTAGTTTTAGTCCAGCTTATTTCAGATGCATGCACAAGTCCTTCAACACCTTTTTCCAATTCTACGAATGCACCAAAATCTGTGATGTTAGATATAGAGCCTTTATGTTTTGTACCAATTGAGTATTTAGTATCAATACCATCCCAAGGGTTATTGCCGAGTTGTTTTATACCCAAACTAATACGCTTAGTTTCATGGTTATATTTAATAATTTATACATCAAGCTCTTGACCAATACTTAACACCTCAGTTGGGTGTGAAATGCAACTCCAAGAAATATCAGTAACGTGTAGTAAGCCGTCAATACTTCCTAAATCAATAAATGCACCGTAATCTGTGATATTTTTTACGACCCCTTGCATTGTTTGACCCTCTTTAATCTATGAAAGTATTTCATCACGAGCTTCTTGACGATATTCTTCAATAATAGCACGACGAGATACGACTACATTGCCTTGTTTTTTATTCATTTTTAATATTTGGAACGGCTGCTTAATGCCTAGTAATGGAGTTACGTCTTTAATTGGACGAATGTCAACTTAACTGCCGGGTAAGAGTGCAACAACATCATTAATATCAACAACAAAGCCTCCTTTAACACGCCCAAACATCGTACCTTCAACCGTAGAACCTTCCTCAGACAGAGTTTCAAGGTTTTTCCAAGCTTCTTCACGAATGGCTTTTTCACGGCTAATTATAACACGATCATCACGGCTTTCTAATTGCTCAACATATACATCTACTACGTCACCTATATTTACATTCACTTTTTCTGTGCCAATTGCAAATTCTTTTAGTGAAACAGTAGCTTCTGATTTTAATCCTGTATCAATTACAGCTAATTCACTTTCAATAGCAACGATAGTGCCCTTAACAACACTACCTTCAATGTTAGAAGACTTATAGCTTTCCTCAAATAATGTGGCAAAATTTTTTTCAGTGCTAAAATTACTATCTTCTATTTGTTGAATAGGTAAAATTTGTTTCTTATTCATAATCTAGGCTTCCTTAAAAAAATACGCCAATATAAATCGCCAGAGAATTATATTGCACCTAAAATTGTACAAAAATACACTAAAAACAAAATTTATGTGCATCAAACCTTATACCAAAATTTTATTTTTGGTAACCTCATCAAAAATCTGACCTTTAAATTATAATATAAAAAACATTTCTTTACCATTACAAATTGTAATTTTAAGGCAAAAAATACTGTTTTAATAATAAAAGTGCATTAACCAGATATTGATATTGAGGATTATTTTGAGTGAGTTTACATATATTGACAAATATTTTGCTCCGCTAACTAGTAATTCTGAGGCACTAGGGTTAAAAAATGATGGTACTATAATATCTCTACCTCAAGGTAAAAACCTTGTTTTAACTAAAGATGATATTACTGCAGACGTACATTTCTTTTCAACTGATAGTCCATATTGTCTTGCTCAAAAATTATTGAGGGTTAACTTATCAGATCTAGCGGCAATGGGAGCAAAGCCCTTATACTATATGCTGGCATTAATTTTACCACACGATATTAATGAAGAATGGATAGCTGAATTTTGTAGAGGATTACAATATGATCAAGAAAACTTCGATATAAGACTGATAGGTGGTGACACTGTTGTTCATAATGGAGCCTTAACTATGAGCTTAACTGCATTTGATGAAATTACTGGTAATAATGCCTTATTTCGATCTAAAGCAAAAGCTGGAGACGGAATTTATGTTTCTGGAACGATAGGCGATATTGCCTTAGGATTAGAGGTAATTAAAAAGAACATACACCCTTGGGAAGCAAATGATCAATTAACTACAAGCAAATATCATAAGAATTTGCAAGAACCCATTATATGAGAAAAATCACTAGATCCTGATATAATCCTAACTCCTTTGCTGGCTTATGATTCTGAAAATTATCGTTTAGGATTTGGTGGCGGATATTATGACTACACTTTTGCAATAATGGAAACAAGCAAAAAAATTGGTATTGCAATATATCAATGTAAATTTATCAAACAATTGCCATTTGATAAACATGATTACAAGTTAGATGTTGTAATTACTGAGTAGTAAATATATAATCACTTGCGATGTTAGTTATATAAACTATGGATAAGTAATTTATGAGTCAAGTTACAAATCTAAGTAGACGTAACGCAATTAAAGAAATCGCAACAGTAGGAGCAGCTAGCGTTATGGTTTCTACTACTACCTCATCATTCGCAGCACCAGCCATACTTAGTGGTAAAAGAGAATGGAAAATGGTAATGACGTGGCAAAAATCATTACCAGGTGTCGGTACTGGTTCAGTGAGGCTTGCTAGGCGTATTACCAATTTATCTGCTGGTCGCTTAACTGTAAGACCTTATGGGGGTGGCGAGTTAGTTCCACCAATGGGGGTGTTTGATGCTGTATCACAAGGAGCTGCTGAAATGGGACATTCAGCACCATATTATTGCCTAAGTAAAAATAAAAGTCTGGCTTTTTTTTGTGGCGTTCCAGGAGGGCTTACTGCACAGGAGCAAAATGGCTGGCTATATTTTGGTGGCGGTATGCGATTATGGAACGAAATTTATGCAGAAATTGGTTTGAAAGCATTCCCTGCTGGAAATACTGGAACGCAAATGGGAGGGTTGTTCAAAAAAAAATTAACATCATTAAAAGATAGTAAGGGTTTAAAAATGAGAATGCCAGGAATTGCTGGTCAAGTATTCTCATGGTTAGGAGGTAGTAGTCAGGTAATTCCTCCACAAGAATTATTTACTGCAATGCAATCTGGAGTAATTGATGCATTAGAGAGGGTAAGGCCATGGAATGATATAGCTTTAGTATTTAACAAAATATCTACTCATTATTATGGTCCTGCCTTCCAAGAAGGAGGACCCACGTTAGAATTAGTGGTTAATCTCAAAGAATTTGAAAAATTGCCAAAAGATTTGCAATTAGTTGTACGTTGTGCATGTTCAACAGAAAATGACTTAATGACAGCCGAGTATCATGCAAATAACATTAGAGCATTCTAAAAGCTTAAAAAACAGAAAGATTTGGTAATTGACGTATATCCAAAAGATATATTACATGCATTATTTAAAACCTCCGAGTAGTTGCAGAAACTGCAAATATTGGAGAAATCAACCGCCGTATTGTTGAAAGTTGCAATAGATACCGTAAATATTCAATGGATTACGGCTCAACCGGAGAGCATGGTTTCTTAAATGCCAGAGCAAGTATATAGCTTTTCTATAAAATTTTTTCTGTACATTATTCGTAATATAATGTTATATTGCTTTAATGTTTTGTTATTTTTACTTTATTATTATCCATGAGCATTAAAAGAAAAACTATACTAGATATTCAGAAATTAAAGAACGAAAGACCAATCGTTGCATTAAGAGTATATACTACTCCAATTGCAAAAATTTTAGATCAGCATACTGATTTTTTACTGGTAGGTGATACAATGGGTATGGTTCTATATGGAATGAATAACACTTTATCTGTGACAATTGATATGATGTTAATTCATGGAGCAGCAGTTGTTAAGAGTAGTAGATCATCGCTTATCGTTATTGATATGCCATTTTCTTCTTATGAACCATCTCAAGAAGATGCTTTCAAAAATGCATCACAAATTTTTACAAGAAACTGGCTGCAACGCTATCAAGCTAGAAGGTGGTGAGGTGCAAGCTGAAACCATTAAATTCCTAACTCAACGTGGTATTCCCGTAATGGCACATATTGGCTTAATGCCTCAGCATGTGAATATTACTAGCGGCTATAAATATCAGGGGCAAAAACAAGGCGCAGCAGAACAAATATTACAAGATGCTAAGGCAGTACAAGATGCAGGTGCGTTTAGCATAGTTCTTGAATGTATACCTAGAAAGCAAGCTGAGGAAATTACTAAGCAACTTGATATCCCAACCATTGGAATTGGTAGTTCTAATATTTGCGATGGACAAATTTTGGTAATAGATGATATATTGGGATTGTTTGAATCATCACCAGGCTTTGTTAAACAATATGCCAATTTATATGAAATAATAGATAAATCTGTAGATAATTACAAGAAAGACGTGTTGACTGGCAAATTTCCAAAGAAATAGTAATTTTATTAGAATGAGAAAAAATAAAGTAGACAGATACAATTATTATCACTAACATTATTGACACTGAAGTTGATGTTTGATATGATCATAAATCAACCTATATCCTAATTTTATTATATGTTTTTTAGATACTTTTTTTCTTGTTGGGTGATAATAATTATTTCTTCTTCTTATGCTTATGCTGTAATTGAGCTTAATATCAAGGGTGGAAATACAGACCCTATACCCATAGTGATTCAGAACCTTCATGGTGATTCTGATTATTCTAATCAGGTTGGACAAACTATTAGCGGTGTAATCAAGAATAATTTACTCCGATCTGGATTATTTAATGTATTGGACACGAATAATTTTATTGGAAATACTCGCAGCAGTAAGTTAATGCTAAACTTTTTAATGTGGCGTACGATTAATGCTAATTTATTGATGACTGGTGAGATAAAATTGAGCAATAACAGCCAATTATTTTCTGGTAATTTTAGATTATGGGATGTATTTACAGGTCAACAAATAACCGGTGGCAGTTGGCCAACAGTTTCTACAGAAAACTGGCGCAGTATTGCCCATCAATTATCTGATAGCATTTATAGTTATATTACAGGAGAAGCAGGTTATTTCGATAGCAAAATTGTTTATATTGCAGAATCTGGAAAAGCAAATCAACGCATAAAAAGACTTGCCATCATGGATCAAGATGGTGCAAATCATGAATATTTATCTGACGGTAATTATTTGGTGCTAACACAAAGATTTTCACCTGCAAAAAAGGAATTTATATATTTGTCATACCAAAATGGTGTACCTAAAGTATTTTTATATAATTTAAATAACCATACCAATCAATTACTCGGTAATTTCCAAGGAATGTCATTTGCACCACGATTCTCTCCTGATGGCAATATAGCAATTCTTTTTGCTTCCATTGATGGTAATAGCGAAATATATGAATTAGATATAAAAACAGGCAAAAAAATCCGCCTTACTTATAATTCTGCTATTGATACTTCACCATCATATTCTCCCGATGGCAAACAAATTGTATTTAGCTCAGATCGTGGTGGTAGTCGCAAACTATATGTAATGGATAAAAATGGATTAAATATACGCAGAATTAGCTATGGATATGGAAATTATACCACTCCAGTATGGTCACCTCGTGGTGATTTAATTGCATTTACCAAAAGTTATCAAGGAAAATTTCATATTGGAGTTATGTACATTAATGGAGGTGGAGAAAGAATACTTATAGAAAGCTTTCTTGATGAAGGCCCAACATGGTCACCAAATGGTAGAGTAATACAATTTAATCGCCAATCTCATGATACATCTGTTACCAAGGGAATATCTTCTATATATTCTATAGATCTCACTGGATATAATGAAGAGAAAATTGAAACACCAATGGATGCATCAGATCCTACATGGTCACCTCTTGTAAGGTATAAGTAGCTTGAATGGATAAATTTCTATTATACTCTAAGAAATAATATTAAAAATATTACTTTACCCAAGTATATATCTTTAGATGAGTTTTGTGCTATTTCTGATTTACATGTATAAGTAGCTAATATTCTTGATATTTTTCTTCGTCTGCTTTTTTGTAAGTATAGTAACTCAGTTTCATATTTACTAATTTACTATGCTATATAGCCCAGATTTAAACCCCATCGAACAACAACGGGCAGTTTTGAAGCAAAAATTTCGTAAACACACGCATAAATTTGATAGTTTTAATGAGGTTGTAGATTACGCTTTCATTGCGTAAATGAAACTAGAATTTACTATAATAGAAGATAGGGTGTTTTTACATCTATTAGGTAATTCATATGGTTTTGTGTCATAGTGATTTAAGTTGAAAAACACGTCGTTCAAAGTATAAATGGTGAATCACATAGGTATATAGGCATTATTTAAGTAATAAATATTAAATTTACTCGCTGTATTTCAATTATACTAATGTTGTAGTTTTCTTAAATAATTAACTTGTTTTTTCTTTTTCTTCATCGTTATCTAGATTTGCCACAGCAACACTCTTTGTATCAATTACTGGTGTTATACTTTTACGAGTTTTTGATTTTTTCTTTAATGGAGAGCATGATTTTTTTAACCATTTAAATAATCCTTTATCCTCAGCTATCATTGGAGAAATTTCTTCAAATACAACATCATGACACTCATTCAAGGCATTGATTTCTGAATCACTCATTAGTGATGTATCAATTAAATTTTTATCAATTGGTACCATAGTATGTGGCATAAAACTAAAAAATTTATGATTGTTGCTAGATTTTTGAGGATTTTCCAAAACAGCTATCAACCCTTCAATACGAATCCCATATTCGCCTTCTTTATAATAACCTGGCTCATTCGAAAGCACCATTCCTTCTTGCAACGGAATATTATTATGTTTATTAATAGATTGCGGTCCTTCATGCACACTCAATAAGATACCTACACCATGCCCAGTTCCATGATCATAATCCAACCCTTGATTCCATAAATATTGCCGAGCTAGAACATCTAACTGTGAACCAGTAGTACCCTCAGGAAAACTAATAGTAATAAGTGCTAAATGTCCTTTTAATACCAAAGTAAAATAACGTTTATGTTCATCACTTGGTTTGCCAACTGCCACCGTACGAGTCACATCGGTAGTACCGTCTAAATATTGTCCACCAGAGTCAAATAAATACAGCGAACTTTTTCTTAGAACCTTATTAGTTTCCTCAGTAGTGCTATAGTGAATTATTGCACTATTTGCACCATAGCCTGAAATAGTTTCAAAACTTATACCTTGGTATAAATCACCATCTTTGCGGAATTCTTCCAACTGATTGGCTGCAGATGTTTCTGTAACTTCTGTAACGGTTGTAATTTTTTGTCCCACCATTGCAAAAATCGAATCACTGCTATATCATGACGTAAGTGAGAATTTTCCATGCCCTCTAGTTCAATGGGATTTTCGCACGCTTTCATCAGCTGACACGGATCCTCTGCACGTACTATACTTAAATCATATTTTTTTAATTCCAAAATATACCAATAAGGTACATTACTTGGGTCAATTTGAAATGAATGGTTAATATCTTTGCAATTGTGGAAGTAGGTCTGAATTGGGTTATCCTTCGACTGATAGATATCAATCAAAATAACTACTTTTCCTAGCTTATCAATTACATCTTTTGATAATTTACGGCTATCAATAAATAATAATGTTTAGCCAGTTGCATTATGTAATAATGTTGCATGTACAAGCGGTGCATACGGGACATCAGCACCCCTAATATTTAATAACCAACAAATAGAATCAGGTGCAGTTATGATAATTGTATCAACATTGTTTTCTTTTAATTTATCTGATAACATTGCGCACTTTGATAGAGATTTCTGCCCTGCGTAATCAAGGTAATATAAATTTATAGGTTTAATATCAGCTTTGGGGCAATCTTTCCAGATTTTATCTATCGGATTAATTTCAATTGGCTGCATATTGACTCCTGCATCAATGTAACGATTTATCTGTGATTCAGTATGGAGCAACGGATCTAAACCAATTATGTTCTTATCACCGATAATCTTAGCTAACCAAATTTCAGGTTTATGGATGGAATTATTAAAAATCTTATATATTTGATCATTTAATTCCCTACGTGTTTGCAGGATGTATCTGCCGTCAGTAAAAAAAGCTGCCTTACACTTTAATATTACAGCAAGTCCCGCACTACCATTAAAATCGGTTAACCACTCCAATCGTTTATAATGGGCAGGGATATACTCTCCCATATATTTATCATTAGATGGTAAAATAAAACCATCAATTTTATTTTCCTTAAAACTTTTTCTTAAGGAAGAAATTTTATTATATTTTATCATATAGAATTACTATCGTGTTTTTATGATATATTTTATGATTTTTATGATTCAAAATTTCCTATTACATCGTAGTTTATACTAGAATATTACTAAAAGTCAGCAAAAATCTTTTATTTATAAGAAATTAGTAAAAGAAACACATATATTATTTTTTAAACAAATTTTAAACAAATTCTGTTAGATATGTTGTGTAAGCATGATATTAATTCAGGGTAACAGTGTTACAGAGCCGTAAGCTTGGTGAAGTGCAATTATGGTAATAATATAAATTAAAGGTAGAATAAAGCAGATAAAAGAATATCACTTACAGTTATTGAACAATTATGTTTTAAGCAAAAAATAGAAAATTATAAAGGATCTGTTCCTAAAAAAATTTTAATTTATTCCTAGGCTGCGTCTTCACTGTAGGAGCTACAGTTATGTTTCATTACTTAGCTTTATCTGCAATGCTTTCAATCGTAACAGAGGATAAAAAATTGTTTGATGGTTTTGGTGGATATCCCCCTAAGTAGTAAAAACATAAGCTCAGAGGCAGCTAATAAAGCTGTAGAAGAGAAAGCAGATAGACACTCTTAGTTATTGAAAGCTAATTTTGTTCGTAAAGAATTATCTGTTTCAAATTACTTAGGGACGTAGTTTTTCATTTGGGCTATATGATGTAATTCTATTACATCTAATTCTGATGTTTTATTTGCTCCGCTCGGCACAATTGCTCCAGAGAATCCTAGTTTTATTGCTTCTTTTAAGCGAATATCAAAATGAGATACCATACGAATCTCGCCAGATAGGCCAATTTCTCCGAAAATTACATGATCTTGTGGTATAGGAGTATCAGTTGTAGCAGAAATTAGTGCGGCAGAAACCGCTAAATGAATTGCTGGCTCTGTAACTTTTAGACCATTAGCAAGATTTAAATACACCTCTTTATCGCCAAATGAAATTCCATAACGAGTTTGAAGAACTGCAATAATCATTGCTAAACGGTTAGTATCCCACCCCACAACTGCACGGCGAGGAGTTGGAATATAAGATGGTGAAACCAGAGCTTGCACCTCAGCAAGTACAGGACGAGTCCCTTCTATCCCTGCAAAAACCACACTGCCACTAACATTTTTCTTATGCTTGGAGAGAAAAAATGCTGATGGATTAAGTACTTCCTGCAACTCTTCCTCACGCATTTCAAACGCACCAATTTCATTAGCGGCTCCAAATCTATTCTTTACCGCACGCAAAATTCAAAATTGATGTCCTCTCTCGCCTTCAAAATAAAGTACTGTATCTACCATATGCTCCAGTAATTTAGGTCCAGCATTTTGTCCATCTTTAGCAACATGCCCAACAATTAACAAGATTGCACCATGCTGCTTTGCAACGCTAATTAGTTCGTGTGCAGACGCTCGAATTTGCGATACAGTACCAGGTGCAGAAGATATTTCTTCTACAAACATGGTTTGAATGGAGTCAATAACAATTACATCATATTCGTTATTGCTAATTGTTACTAAAATATCCTTCACAGAAGTTGCTGCCGCAAATTTTACTGGAGATTCACTAATTCCCATTCTTTTTGCACGCAAGTGAATTTGTGATATTGATTCTTCACCAGAAATATAAGCACAATGAACACCAGCAATGGCTAATTTCGCAACGGATAGTAGTAAAGTTGATTTACCAATTCCTGGATCACCACCAATTAAAACAGCAGAAGCTGCGACTAGAAGCCACCAAGCACTCTATTCATCTTAGCAATTTTGGTATCAATACGATTAATATTTGCTATATTACCATTTAAATCATGAAACTCTATTTTTTTAGAATTTTTTAAGGATTTGATATTTGTCTTATAGGTTGATTGCTCAACTTCTTCAATAATATTATCCCGGGTTCCACAATTATCACACTTGCCAGACCAGCATCCATACACACTACCGCAATCCTGACATACAAATTTTTTCTTTATTTTACTCATAGCTAAATATTATTTTTATAATTATTTTTACTTTTCCATCTCTACTGCTAAGGTATTTACTAAAAATTGTACAGTTTTACATAACTCTATAACACTTCAGCTAAATTACCACACCGAATTAACTCTTGTCTTCCAGCAATCCCAAGAATTCATTTTCACTAATGATTTGTACACCAAGTTTATCTGCTTTTTCTAACTTAGAACCAACTTTTTTGCCTGCAAGCAAATAATCAGTTTTCTTGGAGATACTGGTTATTACCTTGCCGCCAAAATTTTCTATTTTCTCTTTTGCTGCTAATCTACTCATGTCGGATAAAGTACCCGTTATCACAAAAACTTTACCGTCCAATATATTTGATTTTCTTTTGTCTTCCTCTTCAACAATATCTATTTGCTCCTGCAATTTATTTATAACATCTCTATTATGCTGTTCATTGAAAAAATCAATGATAGAATCAGCAATTACTTTACCAACCCCTTCTTTTTCTTGCATTTCTAAATATTCTACTTTTTCCTCTGTTGTCACAGAACCAATAATATCTAGTATCGCATTAATTGATAGGTATTTACGGGTCAGTAATTTAGCAGTAACAGCTCCGACATGACGAATTCCAAGAGCATATAAAAAACGGTGTAGTTTGATTATTCTTTTTTCATTAATTGCAGCAAATAATTTATCAGCTGATTTTTTACCCCACCCTGATTTATTTCGTAATGGTATAATATTTCGCTTATCCCTTTCCTCAAGCAAGAAAATATCTACTACATTTTTAATCAGTCCATCTTTGATCAAATTATCCACCTGCTTATTACCTAAGCCTTCAATATCAAAAGCATTTTTCGATACAAAATGACGAATTGCCTCAACCAGCTGATCTGCACAGAATAACCCTCCTCTACAACGAGCTACCACCTCTCCTTCACCACGCAATGCAATACTACCACAAGTTGGACACTTATTAGGAAAGACATACTCTGCTAAATCATATGGACGTTGCAATAAATCAACTTCCACTATTTGTGGAATAACATCACCAGCTCGTTTAATCACTATAGTATCACCAATACGAATATCCTTGCGTTTAATTTCATCTTCATTATGCAAAGTTGCACGAGTAACCACCACACCACCAACGGTAATTGGTTTTAAATGTGCAACAGGTGTTAAGCTACCTGTTCTACCAACTTGGATTTCAATATATTCTAAAATAGTTTTTGCCAGCTCTGCTGGAAATTTGTGAGCAATTGCCCAACGTGGTGAACTAGAAATAAAACCTAAATTATTTTGACAATCTATACTGTTGACTTTATAGACAATTCCATCAATATCATAAGCAAGATTTGAGCGTTTAGTTAGCAAATTTTTATAGTATTCCATAATCTGTGCAATACTATATTTTATGATATTTAGCTGATTGATATGGAAACCAAGTGCTTTTACAGCTTTTATCTGTTCTGCATGAGTCTTACTAATATCGTTACTTATTTCACTAACTGTATAAACAAAATAGCTAAGCTTTCTTTCAGCCATAACAGAGCTATCTAATTGTCGCAATGAACCTGCTGCTGCATTTCTTGGATTAGCAAAAATCTTGGCATTTTTTTTTCTTGCTGTGCATTTAGCAACAAAAAATCTTGGTGAGACATATAAACTTCACCACGTACTTCCAAAAATTCTGGAATATTTTGTCCTTTCAAGCATACTGGAAAATTAGATATTATAGCAAGATTTGCGGTTATATCTTCGCCAACCATGCCGTCTCCACGAGTAGCACCCTTAGTTAATTTACCATTTTCATAAATTGCTGGAAATGACAGGCCATCAATTTTTGGTTCACAAACAAGCTCAACTGGAGTATCAATTGGCAATTCTAGTATCTTGGTAATACGATTCAAAAAATTAGCTACATCTTGCTCATCAAACGCATTCAATAGATATAACATTGGTTTGCGGTGTTGAACTTTAGCAAACATTTTGGGTGCCTTCTGGATCTGAAACAACTTACCAGCAGATCCAACCCTACGAGTCGGACTATTTTCCTTAATCAAATCAGGAAAGAAATTTTCTAATTCCTCTAGCCTCTGGCGTAATTTATCATATTCAGCGTCACTAACTGAGGGTGCGTCATTTTGATAATACTCAACATCATACTTATCAACCAAATCAGAAATTTTGGCAATTTTTTGCCGTACTTTTGGAACTGAAATATTTTTATTGTCAAACAAATCTTCCATAGATTCGCCTTTATAGATTAGCAATTCTAATGACATTAGATATGTTATAAACTGTATCTAAAACTTTGATTTTCTCTAATGCATTATTCATAGAAAAAAAATTGGCATCATGCGTAATTATTACGCATTCAATATTTTAACTATCTGCTTGCGATTTTTGAATTAGAGAGGCAATAGATATTGATTTGTCGCTTAATGTTTTTGTAATTTGTGTTAATATTCCAGCCTCATCTTTCACATGCAAACGCATGTAAAATGAACTAAGTATTGAGTCAATAGATGCAGATTTTTTTTCAACTAACTTCTTAACTGGTACATTAAATGGCAATGGAGCACGACCAGCTGTAGTATCCAAAATATCAGCAATAATTGAAGAAGCAGTTGGACTTTCACCAGCACCACATCTTTCATACATTGATTTTCCTGCTTGATCGCATTGTACTAGTACAGCGTTAAACACCCCATTTACCAATGCAAGCGGATATTCTTTTTTAATCAAACATGGATGAAAACGTTGTTCAATTCCATTTTCATTTTCCTTACAAATTGCCAGTGATTTAATTTTATAACCCAACTGATCAGCGTAGACAATATCGGCTATTGAGATATTTTTGATACCTTCAATATAGATGCCATCAAAATTTATTTTCGTACCATCAGCAATTGCTGCAATTATTGATAATTTATGAGCAACATCAATTCCGTCAATATCAAAAGAAGGATCAGCTTCAGCATAACCATTATCTTGTGCCTCCTTTAAAATATCGTCAAAATCACGACCAGTTTCTTCCATAGCGGTAACTATATAGTTACAAGTACCGTTTAGAATACCAACAATATATAAAAATTCATTTGCTCCCAACCCCTCTTTTATTGCTTTTAAAATTGGGATACCATCTGCAACAGCTGCTTCAAATGCCAAAACCACATTATATTTCTCAGCGATTTTTGCAAGTTCAAAACCATAATTTGCAATCATAGCCTTATTAGCAGTTACTACATGCTTGCCTTGCTCTAATGCGGTTTTACATAAATTATACGCAACACCATCTTCACCACCAATCGTTTCTACCACAATATCAATACCATCATAGATGGCTAAATCAGTAGCAGAATCAACCCAATCAATATTTGATAAATCAACACCACGATCTTTATCTTTATTACGTGCAGAAACCGCTTTTACTACTAAATTATAGCCACTGCGACTAGCAAGAACTTGCTGTTTTTCCTGCAATATTTTTACAACACCAACACCTACGGTACCTAGTCCTGCACTTGCAATATTTAAATCTTTTGTCATATTTTATTCCATGTATTAATATGCATAATAATTATATAGCAACCACCTGTCCAGTTCTATACAAATAACCGCATCCCAATTTTTTCGCATTGACTATTTCATCATCTGCATTTTCTAATGCGCTAATAGTTATATAACCATCTTGTTGCAATTTATCAGCAATATTTACATCTACAGATAATGGTAAACACAACTTTTTTACTGAAATTTCAGTATTATCAAGGCTGTTGAGCAGATTATCAATGTATAATGTTCCACCAACAGCAAAAAAATTATTATTGTCATTAACTTTCACTGTATAACGCCCACCGGTAGCAATTTCCTGTAGTTTTTTAGTTGAAAATACAGCAAAACAAATTCCTGTATGATATGAAGAATATCTATATTCCAATAAGTCAACAGTTATAGAAATTTTATCACCTAATATTTCATAAATTATAACAATGATTTTCTTAAAATCTTCGCATATATTTTTAACTGCATCAGGAAGATCTAATTTGTATAGCGTATCAACGGCAGATGCAACGCAATGGTTTACATTATTTAATGCTAATAATATATTTTTGTCAGAACCTACAATTTCAGCGATACCGTCAATATTTTTCTTGCGAATAAATTCCTGTAACTTGTGCTTAGAGAGTTCATCGAGTTGTAAATTAGCAATCACTTGATCAGTTAATATTGGCAAGCTAAAATCGATAGATATGTCTTCAATCCCCAACGCAAGAACATTATTGCAAATCAGCCTTATTATCTCAATATCTGCATTAATGGAATTAGATCCGATTAACTCAATACCTGCTTGAGTACGCTGGCGAGAACCTGCATCATTTTTAACGCGTAATACATCACCTATATACGATAAACGCAACGCCTTCGGGTGATTATATAAGCGAGAAGCTGCAATTATTGCTATTTGTGGAGTAATATCTGAACGCACGCACATCATTTTATGCGATAGAGGATCAAGCAATCTAAATTTATCTTGATTTAACGATATACCAGTATCTACTAGTAAATTTTCTTCAAATTCTACCAATGGTGGACAGATAACGTCATAACCATAACGACTAAAGAATTGTTGAGTATAGTTGGTGATTTTATTCCCTAATACTGCATTTTTTTTTAGAAAATCACAAAAACCAATTGGTAATAATAATTGATGTTGCATTGCCTACTGCTTTTATATATTGTTAGCGGTGTGATATAACATCAAAAAGTTGCAAAAAAGGCAACAGCAACAGTGAGTAAATTATCTGTAATCTTGTATTAAACACACTGTATAATGTAATATGAAAAATAAATATTGCTAATATGAAGGAACTTATAAATTTAAAAATATAGTATAATTTATTCAGACATTAAATCTAATAAAAACTACAGGTTAAATATGAATATAGAAGAATTAAGGCATTGTATTGTAAAAAAAATTAGCGATACTGACCAGATTCCTATGAGGCAATGTACAGTTGATTTTCGTGGTGTTTCAAAAGAAGATATTGTTATGCTCAATGGAAGAAAAGTTTTAAAAAATCAATATGATTTCTCAAACAACTGTAATAACATAACTCAATCTTTATATAAAATTTTTAATGATACAGCATTATCGAAAAAATATCACTTTAATGTTGATGCATATTGTTATTTCAAGAATATAAATTGTGCAATTCCAATTTGTAATGAAGAATGTATTCCAAAAGGATTTAACCTAAAACATGCTTATATTGTTTTTACTAAGGATACTGGAGAGCAATTATTACTTGATGCCAGTATTAGTAATTATAGACGTGATATTTGTTTTTTTCTTGGTACAGCTGAGGAGCTAAGAGAAAGTTTAAAAAATTTATTACGTAGCACAAGGATGAGTTCTCACCTACCAACACTAAACAAACCGTATTCTTTGGATATAAGTGCATTCGAATCTGAATTTAATCAAGATTACATAAAGATCAATGAAGATTTGCGCAATAGCGGATCTACAGCAGACTGAGAAAGATGTACGGATACATTATTTAATGCATGATACGGAAAGAATTTGAACCCAGCTCACAAAGCAGCAAACAATAATCTAAAAGATACAATACCAACAAACCCAAATGCAGAAACATTTTGGGTTAAGCAAACAGATTCTTCAAAATTAACAATAGGTCAAAATTACTTAAAATTCTAGCAATAGAGCGGAAAAAATCATCCATGATTGGGCATTACTAATTTAAGATGTATAATTGATTATTATGTTTAACCATAAGTAATTTTAAAAACAAAAGCAATATATATTATATATTTATTAGCATTTGTTCTTTCTTATGGTCAAAAAATAATAAAAAAGATTTACTATATCCTTCTACCGTATAAATTTTAACTTTTACTAGATATGTTTATCAAAAGGAATAAAAGATTTACACTATTATTTGCATTCTTGTTATCTGGGGATTTATATTAGTAATATCTATGCTTCAAGGTGTTAATTTAAATACCTGTGAATCTCTTATGAAGATAAAGCTAGTAACTTAAATATTGTTATAAGACCATATTATATACCACTCATAATAAACATAAAAAATATTATTTAATATAATACATCGTGTGTAATGCTTAATATTTTGCTATTGTCTATAACAATAATTTGTATCATGCAAAAATATTTATCATGTTTTTTTAAGATTTATCAATATAAAACAAATCTTTTAAAGAAAATCATTGCTTTATTGGACTTGCTAGTAAGAATCCAAATTGGTTTGGTTTTCTGGAATTCAGGGGTATTAAAAATTGGCAATTGGGATACAGCGTTATTGTTATTTTCTGATGAACATCCTGTGCCATTTATGCCAAAATTTATCGCAGATTTTATTGGAATAGAGGATCATTATTTACCTACAAATTTTGCTGCAATTATGGGTACTGGATTAGAGTTGTTTTGCCCAATTCTATTATTATTTGGCTTTGGAGCAAGAATTGCTGCATTTTTCCTACTGGTCATGACTATAATTATTGAATATTCTTATGTCCAAAAAAATGTAGAAAGCCTGTGGGATATTACAGTAAATGTCTTTACTCAATCAAACAGTAACCAGCACGTATTTTGGTCATTGCTTCTGCTGATGGTTATTGTCCGCGGTGCGGGGGTGTGGTCAATAGTTCACTTTATTAATAAACATTATACCAAAAAAGTTGCTTGAAAATATATAACCTTGCCAATATAAATTGGAGTTGCCTATCTATCCAGAGTGAATGGTTGAAAATCTTCATTCAATATAGCAATACGCGGTAAATAGTTAATTACCCGTCCATTATAAACTGACAGCAACATACTGCGATCATTAGTTAGATGATAATGTTGTGGTGGCAACCTGTACAACTTTCCACCAAGCAATTCATAATTACCATTATTTAATAGTAAATTAAGTTTATTCTCATGTACAATCATAGCATGTGGATAATTATTACGATCTATGGTAATTGCAGCCTCACTACCCTCTTCAAATTTGGCACGTACATAAATATTTCTGACATATATTTTAGAAATTGGAGAATAAAAAGGAATATTTTGTCCCTCCTCCAATCTTGCATCGTTTGGCAATACATGGTGTTGAGTTATTGTTTGCTCTGCATCTTGCTTATATTTTAAACCACGCTGCAGTGTCATATTTAATTTTCGACGTTGCTCTTTAGTCTCTTTTTGAGCTTCAAAAAGTTGCTCTTGAATTTCAGTGGTTTCCGCTGCAAGATTATCGCATCCAGCGTATAAAGCTAATAAAGAAATTGCTAATGTCAAGAACTTACAAATCATTGTAAAAATATTAATGTATTATATGTAAATTTTACTGTTTACTAGTATTATTTCTATAACCCATATATAACAATAGGATAATATATAACTCATAATAGTATATTAATGCTGATGTTACTAGATAGTTGTTGGTTAAGTATCGATGGAATGAAGATAGTCGTGTAGCTTTAACAACTGATAATATGTAGGAAATGATTAATATTGAACATAAAACTATAATTGGAATTAAATTGCTAGTTACTATAAATAAAAAAAAACCTGTTACACTCAAATGGATATATGGAGCTATAACATTAGTAATATCTATCACAAAGCCAATTTCCAAAACTTCAAAATATTAAATTAATTATATTGTTTGGCTTATGTTTGTATTTTTCGTACGCTCTGTTGCTTTCTTTGTCCATGAAGTATTTATACTAGGTTGTTCTATAGCTGTGCTTAATAATTTCCTACATTTCTCAATCCTATTCCTTGATTCAATGCTATTTGTTGTGTTATAATTCTTATCAATTAGTCGTCTTATATTCCTATGTATATCAGTAGTGCTTCCATTCTTTAATAATAGTTCTACCATCTCTACTTGAGCATTAGCCATAGCAAGATCAAAAGCTGTATGATTATTATCATTATAACAATTCACCTTGATGCCTATTTCTAATGACAGTCGTGCTATATTCATATTACCATCAATAGCGCTACAATGAAGGGGTGTATTACCTGTTATTATGGAGGCAACATAATGATTCTTTTTTATATAAGATAATAATTTTATTATCTTAGGATCAACAATATTACTATTTTTATTTATATAGTCAATAACGGTTAGTCCTTCTTTATTATGAACATTAATATTGGCTCCTTTTTCTAATAATAGTACTACCATTTTTAATTGATTATTAATAACAGCAAGATAAAGGGGGCTAAAACCAAAACCATTGTTCATGTCAACATCTGCTCCTTTGTTTAATAACAGTTTCCCTGTATCTGTATTGCCAGATATAGCAGCAGAATGAAAAAATGTATTGCCTAAGAAGTTTAAAGCATGAATACTGATTCCGTTTTCTAATAATAGTTTTACCATCTCTGTATTATTAGCAGGATTACCATTCTGTACATAATCAATAATCTCTAGACCTTTATTGTTATTAATCTTAACATCGGCTCCTCTGTTTAATAATAATTTTATCATCTCTAGATTATTATTGTTAACAGCATAATGAAGAAATGTATTGCCAAAGGAGTCCTTATAATTAGCATGGATCCCTTGGTTTAATAATAGTTCCACTATATTTACATTATCATTAATAATAGCAAAATGAATAGGGTTAAAACAGTCAGCATTCAGCATCTTAACATCGGCTCCTCTGTCTAATAATAATTTTATCATA
>JAUZNK010025309.1:0-19864 GCA_035046665.1 Euphysa ruthae | reverse complement strand
GTACAACTCAAGAGTACAAACTCTCGTGTTGTACAACTCAAGAGTACAAACTCTCGTGTTGTACAACTCAAGAGTACGAACTCTCGTGTTGTACAACTCAAGAGTACAAACTCTTTTGTTGTACAACACAAGAGTTTAAACATTATAAAAACATGAAAAGCATACTTGAGAGACTCTTATGGGGTTCAATATATGAGTTTAGTAATAAATTTCTCTCAAGCACATTCATCATCATCATCTTTACCACATCACCCTGTGTACCAGGGGGGTGTAATCATTTGATGAATTAATAGAGCAAAATTTTTACAGCCAGATGCCTTTCCTTGTATGTAAATTAGATGTTCAGTACATTAAGCGAAATAGTTTAAAATAAAAGATTTTTGGCAAAAGCATCTTATTATTTCCAGAAACTTTACAAGTATACAGTATTAATAATTTTAAAACAACACAAAAATACACCCATAAAGATCTGATCTAAAGTAAAACTTTTATCTGTAGAATTAAATTATTGATCTAATTAAACTGTTGATCTTTTCATCACGTCAACAAATTCGTGAGCTGACTCTTTTACTCTTTTTTTTGCTCAAAGGCACAAAAAATCGAAGTCTTCTGGTATAAAATACCTTCTAAAAATGTATTTTTTTAGCAGATAAAAAGTCTAAAGTCAGGACTTTAGCATGCTACCAAACATATTGATCGGCAAACAATTTTTTTTTTTTACTTTGACAAGTGTGTTACTTATGGGTAAAGTTATTTCTATTGAAGATATATTAGACAATAGAAAGTAAATACCGGTCTAGAACTTTCAAAAATTTAGAAAATTTCAAAAATTTTCTCTGCGCAGCACAACCATGGTGCACTGCGCTGGGAAGTGATCATGGGAAGGGGAGGGAAGGTAAAAATATTTCTGGATATTTAAAAGAATTCATCGTTAAATAAACTTTTTCTATTTTTAGGATAGATTCATTCAAAATCACGGCTGGAAATATAGGTGCTCTCCAAAAGATATTTTTAAGATCAGATGATACTGGTCCGTCTGCTGACTGGCATTTAGAAAAAGTTGTGATAACTGACACTCTTCAGAATGTTTTTGAGTTTCCTGCTGACGTATGGTTATCACATGAACCTGGTAAAAACCTTCATGTGATGCTAGAAGTAGGAAAAGGTGCTATTGACAAATCTGGTGCATCATCTGGTGTCCGACAAGTAAACACAGCAAAATTGGACGTTGTAAATTCATTGTATCGCAAAGTCGACTTGAAGGTCTCCAATGTTAAAGAACCTTTTCATCTTAAAGAAGAGTACGATGGTGAATTAACAATAACAATGCCAAGTAGCACTGTTGTAAATGTGACAGCAGTAGATGCTGACACTGGTGACAAATATGCAATTAATGGACAATACGAGTATCGTGTATCACTTCAACCTTCAGGTGCTACTGAAAAAATATACATTGGTGACAGTAAGTAGAAATTGGAATATATTGTTTATGTATTTATTTGTTATTTATTTATTTATTTATTTTGTTATATTGTTATTTATATTTTAGAATTTTCAAATTTTAAATTGGGTTTTGTTAAATTAAGGAAAAATTAGTTTTTTTGAACTGCAAACTCCTGCCCATCTAGGATTAGAGGATATGTAGTTTTGATTTATTTTTGGAGTTTAATATGTTTGTTATAAAGAAAGGGAAATGTGAATTTAGTAATTTTGTCAATTATTGTATATTATGAAATATCAAGCCTGATGATGACATTTTCTTTTCTTTTTTAATATCCTTTACAAAGTGTTTTTAAAAAAATTTGATAAAATTTTGCAAATTTTTGGCCTTCTAGAAGTTTCTGTAAATTTTATATCAAACAGCATAGGTAACAAACATAAAGGTATCAAGCTGTTTCATAAAACAAGAATAGATGAAAAAATAGATGAAAATATGAAGACTACCTTTATATTTTTATATTTCTCTTATTTTCCTTCTTCAATTATATTACAGATACATGTATTTTGAGAATAAAAGCAATAGGATGACTCATCAGTATTTTGTCTTTGTTTCATTAGCTAGGATAGCATTTTGAATTTTTTTGTCATTGTATTTTTCATAATATTTTTCAAAGAAAACCAATTTATTTTAAATTTAAGTTTTATTTTATTGCATTATGGAATTTTTATAAGCAAGGAAATGCCAGGGTCAGCATCGTAGACTGCTTTGGCAACCAAGCTCTCTCCATCACACTCTCCCTCCTTTGCACGCACACATAATCTTACACTACCTCTGTTGCAACGCTATATCAAGAGTAACAACGTTGTTGACTCTAGCATTTTCTTCACCCTTTGAAAGTAACTTAAAATCAATCCCTCCTTATTCTTTCTACAGAGCCTTCATCCATAACCTCAATCGAGAAGCACACTAAAATTGCAATGAGGAAAATGCTAGAGTCAACAAAAGTTGGTTCGTACCATGCCAACATACCTACTGTAAACACTGTTATTATGCTGTGGCTGGAAAATAGAGTTTCACAGACAGTTGAACTCGTTGAGAAACGTAATAAAATGAATCGCATAATAATCCAGAGCAATAACTCAGCTCGATTTGGTTTATCTGTTAAAAGTCCTGGTCCATTTGTTTTGTCTGGTTTTTTATATGGTGATCGAGATGAAATGGTGCTTTTAAATGGCAAGCCAACTGTTGACATAGCAGTACAATCAGATTTTTATCATTTGGTACATGTCATTATTGAGGAGCCGGAATCTAATATAAATATGATACAAAACCAAAATGATAATTCACACAAAATTAGAGCTTCAATCAATCTGCTAAATAAACTTGATCAAGTTGTTAAAGTATTTGATATGACCGGTGCGATTGAGCCAATTCATCTACAGCCTTACCAAGAAGTGGAGGAAGATTTCACTGTTGCTCATAGCTGGCCTCTTGTTATGAAAGCACAGAGTGAAAAGCAAGACAGAGTATTATTAAATGGTCAAGATAAATACACTGCAGTATTATCGCCTGAACTTAACAATCATTTTAAAGTGACACTCACAGGATTAGCATCCGGTGAAGTTGTTAAGCCAACTTTATACCCTAAAAATGTGAATAATGATTTAAACGTGATATTATTAAACGTGAATAACACACTTTACAAACCTATTATTCTTATCGAGACTGTGAGTGTTCTACAACCAATCTTAGTACCACCAAAAACTGTTTGCAAAGTAGGTTTTGTAATAAATAGTACAGAATTTGTTATTCTAACTGCTGTGATGATAGATTCACCACGCCATAAGGGTTTGTTATTAAATGGTTATAATAACTTAGCAGTGCAAGTTAAAATGAATCCTGTTGAATTTAATGAAATTGACGTTACAGGTAATGACATTGATGTTAACAATATGTTATATAATAAACCCATTAATGCCACTAGTATTCTAAAAGGACCTTTGCAGTCATTAGGAGAGGAGGTATTAAAACAAACAGAAGAAAACAACATAAAACCAATTTTGAATGAGGTTAATGAAGAAAAAGAAGAATTAGAAGTAGCAAAGAAAATCAGCGAATCTCAATCACAAATCAACACTTTTCCTGAGATTCCAAATAGTAATGGATTAGAGAATCTTGAATCAAATAATCGCTCTTCTGATACAAATAGAGAATCTCATGATGTATTAAATATTACACAAGCCGACCAAAATGAAGGAATTAATGTGAATCTAACAAAGGCATTGATATATGAAAGTGAGAATATCTCTAAATGGGACAATAATCAAAATGTCACAAGAAATGTGACAGATATAAATGGTAATACCAGTTTGAACAATAATATAGAAACAAACAATACGGCAAATGTTTCAAAAATTATCACAAAGGAAAATAAAAACATGCGGTTATTTGATATGAAAGAGGATATTAGTTCAAATTTTACATCATTAGTAAATCTGGAACAGTCCAATAACAAGACAGATCTAGAAAAGCCTCATTATGATGGCGAACATTTGCAAAAGGTCATTAACCATCAGGAAACTGATAATGTTGATGGTAAACAAAGCTCTGCCGATACAACTGATGATAAAGATAAATCTAAAAAGGTGGACGATGTTTTAAGTGAAATTGTAAGCTCTGAAGCAGTTGATTCTTCTGATGAATTAATTGATAATTCTGAGAATAAAGCATCTAATATAACTGCTAAAGATCTGCCTGGTAATTTTACAGAAGTTGGCATCACATCAACAGAGCAATCAGTAAAGAATATGACACATACTATTGTGACTTCCACTAAACAATTTCCAGGCAATTGGTCAGATGTTAGTACGAATTCAAGTAAACACTTAGTAGATGACGTTGGAAACGTGCTTCTTAATTTAAATAAGCAGTTATCAGGTAATGTGTCAGAAGAAGGCACAAATTCAACTAAGGAATTGAAAAATGCTGTAAGTATGGTGTCAGGTAAGTTTACAGAAGTTGTAAATGCAAGCAAGATATATTTTACTAACCTTACTGATGTTAAAAATAATGCAACTAAGGAGAGAGAGTACAATGTCACAGAGGTCTCAGTTGATCAACTGCCATATGAAGCTCAAAACACCACTAATTCCACTGAAATACTACAGAATGGTAATACTCTAAATGACATCAGTTCAAATAACTCAAGCAGCAACTATCTGAACAACTCTGATATAATTATCGAAGAATTAAACTCTACAGACAATGGTGTTGAAAATAACAGATTTCTTTTAGACAACAATGCTGAGATAAATTTAAATAGCTCTAATAAATATAATGAAAATATGTATATAGTAGTAAACAATTCAAAAATAGTAGAAAAAAATGATAGAAATAATAGTAAACAAACACTTATGGGTGAAAAAAACGGTGTTATTTTTGATAATAAAACAGATGTTTTTTCGCCTCTGCAAAAAACTCTGTTAGATATTGAGATACCTGCTAATAACAATCTCATACTAAATATCACAACCTCAAAATGCCCAGATGATAAACTTAATTGCTCTGTTAAGGAGCAAGAGGTTTATCAAGAAAAGCAAGCAATTAAGGCACAGGAATCACAAAACTATAAATCTAATATTGCGCCACAAATTTTGGGATCTTTGGATTTAATGACTACTGAGGTTTCAAATATTCGAACTGACAATACAATGCGAGACAGGGAGGGTAGTGAAAAAAAGATGCTAAATGGAGAGAGATTGGTCACTACTCATGACAAATCTAATGATTTTCTTGGAGATAAAAAAGGTAATTTAGTCTTTTTTTACTAGCTTTTACATAGTAAATGAGTGAAAGTAATCTCGGCAAAGAGTTATTACAGAATTATGCATACAAGTTGTTTTCACTAAACAATTCAGTATATTTGAACGTAAAAAGCTGTAGATGATATCTGACAGGTATAATCCGGTAATTCATTAAAATTTTCAAGAAATGCGATATTTGACAACACAAAGAGGTGTCAGATAAAATTTCCAAGGCTGAATAAATTTGATGTGATTTCAACTCGTAGAACAGGTTTTATCATGCCTCATACTATTTGTTTTTTTATCTTATTGTTTTCTTCTTTTCTTATCATTTTGTATTTATTTAACTATTGTTTCCATAAATTTTTTCATACCTTCTTTTTATCGTAAATAATTCCGATATTCAATATTAAGGTTTAACAAGCATTGAATAATATAACAAGCATTGAGTAATATAACAAGCATTGAATAATACAACAAGCATTGAATATTATAACACGTTTTGGATAATAGTTTTAAAATATTAGTATTTATTGAACACCGATTCAATGTTGGTATTTAGTTGTATGGTGGTTTTTTTAAATACTTTAGATAATTAGATAATTTTTTTTAACATCATAAATTCCAAGCAAGAAATGTTAAATTTTTTATAATGAGATTTTTATTTAATACTTTTTTTTAAATACACTTTTATTTATTGGTCATTCTTTTTTTTTTATATATTTGTGTCAATTTTTCTAGATTATTTCATTAGATAATAGATTATTTCAGTCCTGTTAAGATAATATTCGGTTGTGCTTCTTAACCAGCCTGATCAAGTCATTAAGTTAATTGAAGTCAAATTGAATTAAATCATCATCGTTGTATCCCAGACTGGCTTCTCAGTAATTCTTCATTAAATTTTTCTGAAATTTTCGACAAAGGTCATAAGAGAAGAGAAAAAATAAGAAAAAATTTTTTTTAATAATGGACTGAAATACAGTTGTTATCATCTGACAAAAGTTCTCTTTCCTTGGGCCCAGACCTCAAAATGTGTTTGGTCACAAAATAATTCTTTTTTTTTTTTTTGCAAGAAATCGTTTTCCAATTCTGCTGTTTTATTTGGTTCAAAATTTCATTCATGGTTACTTTACATTTTGGTCATTTTGATGATGTTAAAGAAATAAGCTGATCAAAGCGTTAGTTACGAATAATTTTTTATTTATTTTGTCATAGGCCAAACATCTGGTGGATCATCCTCATCGACCACATCTAGCTCAACTCCCATTGATGTTGATAGTACCATAAAAGATGGTGACAAAACAACAAACAATAAAACAGTTGTTGTTGAAACTGAGCCCTCATGTAAGATTTAGGGACATTTTTCTGTAAGAGGTTTATAATTTGAAAATAGGTTTTATAACAAATTTCTGCAAATTAATAAGAAAAGCTGACCATGATGCTGATGGTGTCGTCTTCAATTAATTAATTTTGACCTATTAATGTAGATTACTTATCTACTGCCAAGCATAATAAAATAAACCACTAGAAAATACATAATCTATGTACCCCTGATTCCAATTCCCCTTTATATTAAATATTTTTATTGTATCCCCAGTTCCAAATCCCCTTTATTTCAAATACTTTCATGCGTTCGTGTGGGATATAGTAGCTGCTAATGATGAATAATCTGTCGAGGAATTGTGAACAGCTATAGATTAAGTTCTCACACCCTTGATACATCAATGAATGGTCGATATATATTTTAAAGAAAGATTTTTGTTCATGAAGTTATTTTGACCTAATTATTCACAAATCAGGGTACGAGGGAAAATATTACCTGGTTTACTTGTTTACCAGTTCTTGTTTGATAATTTATAGAAATTCACGTGAAAATATTTTGCAAGTTAACGAACATTTTCTTCGTCAATCGTGTAAATGCTCTAGCTAATTCAAATTCATAATCGATGTATATTCATACATTAATTAATTAATTAAATTAATTAATTAGGCATATGTCTTAATTCTTAGCCACGCAACTCCAGTTTGTAGTGATCAACAAAGCACCTGATAATGTAACTTTGTCTGATATCACTGGCACATGGAAGATGAGCTTTCCAGTAGAAAGTGAAGATTCACAACCTCAAGTAGCTATGACTTTTAATAAAGGTAAAACTTTGAAATTGAATGCTACTTCTTCAAGTGGTGAGCAATTGGTGATCAATGGAGTGCAAACTTATGAATTGGATCCAAACATTCCAATAAAAGGATTAGTTATAAGTGCGCCAGGTAGTTAAATTCTCTATCCAGTTTTTCTTATTTACTATCAGTCTGCTTGAATAGTCTATGATACGAGGTATTTGTATTCTTTACACTGTAAAATACCCCTTGTAATCTTAGAACGTTCAATGTTTGTTTTTAAAGGCAAATTAATTATGTTATTTTGTGTTATGTTATGTTATGTTGTGTTATTTTTTATTATGTTGTGTGTGTTAGAAAAATTGGATTTTACAGGGACATTGATTACAAATTTCATAATTATTATCTGTCAACATGCATCAGATATCATTCAACAAGATTTCAGTTTTATCTAAAGAATCTGGATTTTTTTGCCACTGTATCAAATGGTTAAAAATTCTAAGAATTTTTATTCATGCTTAAAAAATTTTCTATCATAGTCATGTCAGTAGTCATATTAACCGACCAGGTAACAAAGAGAAAAAGAGTATGTTTGGTCTAATTCATGTATTATTATATAATTTCTAAAATATTTGGTTGACTCAACTGGGCTCTAGATAGTTATTTATAGCAAGCATTACAAATTTTGTTTTGGAATTGAACTAGTTAATCTTGAGAGGTTGATGGTGGTATTGAAATGTCATGCAATAGAATTAATAATCTAGTTCTATTTTATGAGTAGCACTAGTTATGCTCTTAAATGTAATGGCTTGATATTTGAATATAGATATTAAGTTTAAAATTCCATTAAAATAATACTTCCTTTATTCTTCCTATTTTGTGAATGACAAAAACTTTAAAATTTAGGTCACGACTGGAATTCTGATTTAATTGCTACAGGTACAGGTGGCAATCGCAAAGTTTCATTTGCTGTTTTAAATGTTGCTGGACAAGATGCCATTTTTAAGGAAGTATCTGGGACCAATATCGAGGTAACCATTTTGAATAGTGCCATTGTGCAAGGTGGTCAGTCCTTGTTTGGAAGAACTGAACCTTTGAAATACAGTGCGGTTACAAGAAGTGGTAGCCCATTGATGATTAACAACAATAAAGAAGCTACTACTATTGAACCAAAGACCGAAAATGAAATTACCAATTTGGTAATACAAGATCCAAGTGAGTTTTTATTACTAGCACTGTTCTATTAACAGAAAAACTTTTTAGTTCTTTTAAGCGAGACAATCATTTTTATGTTCGCTAATTTAGAATTTATTCTAATTATTTATATGCAATAAAACATTTTATAGCCTGTATATGCTTAGTAGCCAAAGCTATGTTTACGATTCCTTTATATCCTGGATATATGTAACAGTCATAGTTTTGTTTGTGTTTTCTCCCCTTTATAGCTATGATAGTCAGAGTTGTGTTTGTTATTTCACTTCTTTAAATAATTTTTTCTTTTATAAATTTTTAGGCCAATCATTTATAAAGTTTTCAAAATTTAAAAAAACAGAAAAATTGAATATTTTTCCAAGCTCTCTAATTCAGCTATATTTTTATACATTTTATATCTTTATAGTTTTCACTTTCTTTTTATATGTTTTAAAATTTTCAGTAGTAGGTTTTCTTTCTAAACGTCCACTGGTTACATCATTTATATAAGATTTGATCTCAATAATTTTTGTATTTGTTTTTAGACAGTTTAACCCCTTGGAGCAAATTTGTAGACCACGATGGTAATCTACAACCTCCAAGTAGCCCTGGTCAAATGTTTATTGTGCCCAACATGCTGGAAAGTGATGTCACTTTATCAGAAATTACTGATACTAATCTTTCAATGGATATTCAAAAAGGCAATATGATTCAATTCTCTATTCCGTCATCAGATAAACGGACAAAAGCCTTTAAGTTTAATGGAGTGGAAAAGCTCTCAAGGAACGAAGTTATGCTTAATGAACAACACGAATTCAGTGTTGATCCCAGTGATGTCTCAATAACCCCCATTGTTTTTCATAAAGATGGTAAATAAATTTTTTTTTTATGTTTAGGAGCTCATCCTAGTTTAAAGGACATTATATTTTCCAGATATTGTAATTAAACAGGACACCAAACTATGAATAATAAGTGTTGCTGCCAAAGCTCGGAAACCTGGAAATTTATGTAAAACCAAAGATATCTGGCCTTCAATTTATATGCAAAATCAAAGTAATTTTTTCCTCATTATTGTGTTACAAACTCCCTGGAGGCCTAGGAAATAAATACTCTATGTTTCTTAGCTAATGTTAACAAAGCATTTTTCTCTATAGGGCAAAAATGGCGTGATGTACAATCTTCAGTTCTTGGTACAGTTACTTCTACTCCAACAGTCCCTTTAAAACTTGTGTTTTCTAACAGTAAAGGTGTAGGTGATATCACTATCAAAGAACAGACTGGTAGTGTAAAAGATTTGAAAGTTCCAAAAGGCGCCATCATGCTAACAGTGAATCTTAAGATACACGAACATCTACAGCAACTTCATCTTATGGCCCTATCTACAGACTCTAATAATGCTATATATCTAAATGGTGAAAAGAATCTTGCAGTTGATCCAAAGTTTCCACCTAGTTTGATTATACTGCATGTAAAAGGCAAGCTTTATTTCAATTTCTGGTGTCTAACACTCAGAAGTGCTGTTTGAATTCCCATTTGTCTCGTTATAGTTTTTGCTTGCACAATAAAAAGTAGTTTTAATTTTAGAAAAATTTTTTGGAATCTTTCAAAGTTCCTTGAAACATAGTAATTAGATTAAAATATAAAAATACTAATAAATATAAAAATATAAATTAATTTATGATAATTTCCCAGCTTAATACCTTTTAAAAGCAAGTCAGGTTTTGCTTTATAAAATAATATCTAGTGAGAAAAAACCTTTTTGAGTTTTTTTAAAAATCTAATTTTTTGTTATAGGAGAGGATTGGAAAAGTGAAATATCTCGCATTGAACAAAATGGCAAGGTAACAAGTAATGGTAATGAAGGTTCACAAAAAACATTTAAGATACATGTGCGAAACGAAGTAGATAAAAGCATTCAGTTTCGACAAACAAGTCCAGCAGAGGGTCCTGTTGTAGTAGTTCCAAAGGATGTTACAGCAAAAGTAGACTATGTAGATAAAGAGCAGATGGGGATATTATCTTTTGAAGCAGTGGGGGAAGAGTCTGGCATGGACTATACTGTAAAATACCTTCTGAACGGTAAACCAATACTTACTGTCAATGAGGATGTCTTGCCCCCTGAAGGGGAATTTGTAGTGGTGCATAAACCAGGGCAACAATGGAAGGCTACTCAAGCTGAGATGGTAGAAAAAGAGAAAAGTAATCCACTACATGTTCATATGTCAACTACTGCAACCAGCAATGATCAATCCATAACAACTACAAACAATAGCGTTGTCCAACCGGTGCCCATAATTCCTCCAGCAACTTCATATGGAGGGGGAAGTCCTCCAACTAACATAGTGGGTATGTGTAATGCCGGTAGTCTTTCAAAGGAAGAAGTCTATCTTCAAGGTAGTGATGGCTTAAAAATTCATTTAATTCATAATGCAACGTTTTCTGGAAAGGTTTCTGGTGATGTAAATTTTACCGCCATAGGTGCCTCTGGGCAAAAAAAGTGGATTAACGGGCAACTTATGTTGAGTGTTAAAGCTGCTGATTACCCTGTTGTCTTGGTGATCACGGATACAAAAGGTATATTTAATAAAAACATATTTTTATATAATTTGATTTCTTTTTCTATATAGTGAAATGATATAGAGGGTTATCAATAATCATTTGGATATCTGTAAAAAATAGTTTCCTAAAACACAAACTTAATCAACAAATAATTTCACAGAAACATCTTTTTAATCATGCAGTATTCTCGTGATCATTAATAAATTCCTTTTAGATTTCAGAGTGTTAATAAACTCCAAAAATTTAATAAATTGACTAAAAACTAATAAGAAAATAGATTATGTCATTAACACACTTTATGACCAATATTGAGCATTTTTTATTTCTTATAATTATTTTCAAATATTTGATATGTATATAGAGTATGATGTAACTATATATTGCAATATCATTTATGAAACTTATGAATAGCACTTTTTCATGTTCATGTTCTTGTTTTTTTGTTAGACGAAGATTGGGAAGACTTGTACAAGGCTTTAAGTTCAAGCAATGACGGTAATGATTTTGTGGATGCTAAAAACAATGGAAGCCCTACAGGTACTGGAGCCAATACAAATATGGGAAGTAACACAAATCCTGGAAGCATTAACAACATTGCTACTGGAAGCACCACCACCAATACTGGAGTTAGCTCTACTTTAGGAGGTGAAGCATCAGTAGGAGGAGGTGGCACATCACAAGGGGTTGGAACAGTACAAGGTGGTGGATCGACTCCAGGAGTTGGATCATCGACAGGAGGGAGTAGCTCTTCTTTAGGAGGAAGCAGTTCAGTTCTAGGAGGAAACGGATCATCTCAAGGAGGAACTGGATCAACTCAAGGAGGAAAAGGATCAAATCTAGGCGGAAACGGATCTACTCTAGGAGGAGGTGGTTCAACTCTAGGAGGTAGTGGATCAACTCTAGGAGGTAGTGGATCAAATCTTGGAGGAAGCGAATCAACTCTAGGAGGAAGCACTTCAACTCTAGGTGGTAGTGGATCAGCTGTAGGAGGTAGCGGATCAACTCATGGAGGAAGCGGATCAACTCTAGGATCAAGTGGATCAACTCTAGGCGGAAGTGCATCAACTCTTGGAGGAAATGAATCAAATCTTGCAGGAAGTGGATCAACTCTAGGCAGAAACGGATCTACTCCAGCAAGTAGCGGATCAACTCTAGGAGGAGGTGATTCAACTCTAGGAGGTAGTGGATCAACTCTAGGAGGTAGTGGTTCGACTCTTGGAGGAAGTGAGACAAATCTTGGAGGAAGTGAATCAACTCTAGGAGGAAGCACTTCAACTCTAGGAGGTAGTGGATCAACTTTAGGAGGTAGCGGATCAACTCTTGGAGGAAGCACTTCAAATTTAGGAGGTAGTGGATCAACTTTAGGAGGTAGCGGATCAACTCTTGGAGGAAGCGGATCAACTTTAGGAGGAAGCGGATCAACTTTAGGAGATGCTTCATCAACAGGGAGCGGTAATAATTCTCCTGGAGACGGTCAAGGTGAATTATCCTTAGCAGGAGGGGGAGCTACTATAGGGAGTGGATCATCATCAGGAGGAAAAGGAAGTGGCAACTCTTCTCTTGGAAGTGAAGTCACAACCTTAGAAAGTGATAAACTAAAAACCAATAACTCAGCGCTTTTATACGACGGGGAGATTAAGGATATCCTAGTAGTATTCAACAACATCGCAGATACTCCAGCCGAAGTTACAATAAATGAAGATAAAAAAATAATAGTAGAGAAAAAAAAAATAAAGGCTGAGAACCTGAAGGGAAAATCGCACTATAAACTATCAGTTAATGGTCTGAGAGTGAATGGTCAAAATGATATACTTGTTTCTGATAACGCAGCTGTGATCATCCACAATGATGATGGTAGGTTTATTGCACGGTTTCAGCTTTTTCTGAACTAAAATTTCACGTTGTTTTTTTAACATTTCAGATTTTTAATAATCAAAAAGTGAAACTGGGGAAAATTGGCGAAAACTTCACTTTTAAAATTCATATTACATTTTATTACTATTTTAATAGCCCTTTGGTGAAAACGTCACCAAAGTCTTTGTTTTTCAGATTGAATACATTTCTTTGGATAATGCATTTTTTTATCTTTACGCATAGATGATGTGAACGTTACTTAATTAACTGAAAAAAGGAAAATTTCATTGTATTTGTAGTTAAGCACTACGCTGTCTGTTAAATTCAAAAACGCTAAATTGAATGCTTATATACACATTTGATCCCATTTTCAGAGATAGAATCTATCTTCTATTTACATTCAAAATTTTGGTAAGATACAGTGGGTTAGAGTTAAAATCACTATTATAGAGATAAAATGGGCAAGGTTTAAAATCGCTTCTGTATACTACGTTCTAAGAACATTTTTTCACACAGGTTAGTTTCCTGAAGTTCTAGATATTTTGCACACTATTGAGCTAATATCATTTGCACTTTTTGCAGGAAGTACCAAATGGATAGGCCGAAAAAAATCATTGGACAAAAATATACAGGATTTCACTAAAGGATCTCTCCGTAATTTAACATTTGCTATTGAAAGTAATCTCTTCAACGCCACTACCTCTACGGATATTGCCCTGATCAATAATGCCGAAGAGGATGCCTCCATTTTATTAAATGGGGTGGAAGCTTTAAAACTTCCCTCGGGAGCAAGTGGAAATTTGAACGTGGAGAAACCAAGTAGGATTGAAGCAATGGCAGGAGGAGTTCCATTGCAAGTCAACGGAAATAAAGAATTAAATATGATGGAAGATAACGTTGATAGCATTGTCATTACTAGGGTCAAAGGTAAAATTTATTTCATACAGATTTTTAAAAATGCCGTCATTTTAATCTCCTTTTTCCATTTTTTTCTAGAGATAAGAAATTGAGGTTGGACCTGATGTAATTTTTGTTTTTACGATATTGAAAAAAATCTTGTGAAAAAGTTAACTGACCCATTTTTTTTTTTTTTTTGAACTTTGTCTGATTGAGAATAGACAGGTAAATCGGTTTATTGCCTCAAATGTTAAGCTACATTTATACAAGTACGAGTTATGATTTCTGGCACAGAGTATTAAGTATTAAATAAAAACCCTATGTCCTATGTCAGTTGATATATCAGCTGCTTGCTCAAACCTAGCTTTAAATAAAATTGAGTAATTAATATTATAGATGACCCACAAAACTCTTCTACAGATGGAGACACACATTATGGTAAACTTAACTTCAAAAATAAGGCTGACAAAGAGATTAAAATCTTTGAGGTCTCTGGTATTGGTGAACCAACTGTTCTTTCGCCTAATTATGTGAGCACGTTCTTTTTGAAATCTCCCAAATCGAGTGCCACGTTCAAAGCAGTTCAGCAAGACACGCAGGAAGCTTATCTACTGAATGGTAAAGACACATTTGAAATAAAACTTGGTGACGACGTCAAGGCGCCTGAAACTGACGTTATTGTAACAAAACCTGATTCTGACGATAAGCACGATCTCATAGGTAAGATTGCCTAAATATTTTAGTCAAAAATATTTCCACAAGTCTTTGCAAGCCTTTCGAACTTTCAAAGAAATTATTCAGGTATAAAGATGTAACTCAGAATTTATAGATCTAAGAGAAATTTCCGTATTAAGATTTGTAAAAAATAATGTTTTTATACTATAATTTTAATTTAGTTCAAATTTCAAATCCAAATGGTTTTTAACTATATATTTTACTCTGGTACGTTCAATTTAATTCTCACTCGGCACTTTTGTTCCTGGATATTTTAAGAACCAAGTGAAAAAGTGAAAAACATTTCTAAAGTTTTTTATGGTAGTGTAACCGAGTGGTTAAGGAGCTAATGCCTGGGTTTAAATCTTGGTCGGGTCAGTATGAGAAGAAGTTTCGGTGCTGGATTTTAGGCATGGCGAGTGAGCTTTTTGATGAATAGCTGTACTATATCAACAATAGCGATTATTTTAACTCATACAATCTCCGAAAAATTGGATACAGTTGATTATTCATAACTAGCAAGAAGCAGCTGTTTAGAAATGTTGGAAAAGACAGTTATTCAATTCCATTTTGCTGTAAAAAATTTTTCTGTAAAGAACGAGAATTGTTTAATCTAATTAAACTACCTATACCAAAATTTCAATGTCAAAATGGATTTTACCCATATTACCTGGCAATTTTGCAATTGCTTCTCCATTATATGTGAGACTGAATGGGTTACTAAGTCTTTTTGATTATTTTTTATTGCATTTTAATGTGAATTTTTTATTAGACGACGCTTGCCATCAACCTGTAGATAAAGGTGCTTGTTATAAAGAGTTAAAAAAAGAGATACAAATCGAGGCAACAGATGGCCGCCAAGAAGAATGCAAAAACTACCTAGGGGTGTTGTTGAATAGATGTACTTGGAAAAATACGACGCATTCGTTTGAAGAGTGCTTACAAAAATGTAATGAAAGCAAAGAAAGTAAGTTTAGTTTAGTACTGCTCTTTAAAAATTACCAAAGCCTTGTCGGACAAAACCTTGTAGGCTGAATGACAGACTTCCTCTAAAACTTGTTTTTCAAATTACGTCTAAGTGTTTCTGCAGTGTTTCCTGCATTGTCTGTATTTTATTTTTCTATATGTTTGGATTCAAAGTTCACAGAATAATTTTGTAGTATTAAAATAGTTGTATTACTGCATAACTTGTAATTTTGTATCTTATTAATGTATATTTCTACTAAATAACTTGCACTATTTTTATGGGTTTTTTTTCTGATTGTTAAAATAGCATTTGCTGGAAAAATAAGCAAAACGTCCTGAAATTTCTTTAAAGAAAACATTAAATAAGTATGAGTAAGTATAAAATATGTTAATAATTTATAATAAATTAATAAATTATGTAAGTAAATATTAATAAATTATGTAAATATTAATAAATTATGTAAATATTAATAAATTATGTAAATATTAATAAACTTTTTCGATGTAACCTAAATTTTGTCTTAAGTATTTTGTATTGGTTATTGGGGCTTGCATCCAAGATGCCAATTTAAATCGAGTGGGTTCGTTTTTCCGAGTACCGATTCGGAACAACATTGGCAATGTTATGTTAATTCATGGGGTAATTGTTTGGTGCTTCTAACTTGCATGCGCTCAGCCTCCGGTTCGAGCCGTCGTGGGTATGTCATCTTTTAATAAGTTTGATTTTCGGTGATCTCCCTCCATTATGTGATATAAAGCAAAAACTTTATTTTCGTTTAGCTCAAGGAGTTTGTAATCGTATTTGGGTTGCCGATTGTCCCGATTCGTTTACAAGATTCATGTACTCTCCAGACCCAACAAAAAAATGTGAAACGCAAAATTACCGTGGTTGTCTTGGTAGCAATAACAACTTTGCTACTATAGAAGAATGCTCCAAAAAATGTTCTACTCCTGGTGAGTTGAATATAAATACCAACTCTATCTATATTTGTATCCTAATATTTCGCTCTTACTCGTCTGTAACTAGCTTTCTCAAAATTCTCCCCACCCCCCTAAAGACGGGATCTGTACTTATCTTATTATTTATAGATGTGTTATAACAAAAAAAAATATATTCAAGTTTATCGACCTAAAAACCCTTAGAAGAACTTAGGCGAAACTCAAGAATATCAAGAATGTAAATTAAATGTTCTTCTTCTTTTAGAACAATCTGGAAAACGCGTATTACGACAAACATACGAAAAAAGATTGAAAAAAGTGATTAATAGAAGTAAACTTCTCCAAGAGTTATCGCAACTCTACTGAAGGATGTCCCGTTCTCGGACGAGCGGTAAACAAGATTTCTTGATGTTGTTTTCTTTTGACATTGAAGATAGTTTGTGCGTTGGAATTGTGTTAGGGCGGAAATACACGTTCATTTAATACAAATAATTCGAATGAATTTTTATTGTAATTTTTATATGTAAATCTAAATTTGGTAGAAATGTTTTTTACATAATATGCCGTTATTTTAGTAGCGAGTTGGCACACCGAGTTCAGGTTGGCATTTAATTCTAAAAATTAATTTTTGTTTTATTTAAGTTGCCTTCTCCAACGCTACACATACATGTATTTAACACTAGAATAGCACTATTTTTTTTAGAATGCTGTAAATTTTTTTAAATTTAGATAAATACGATATTTATTTTTGAGAAATAAAATATATTTTTCATTATTACTGGTAATTTTTATACGACATGTTTTTGTCACAAAACAGTTTTGAACGAACAACTTGCACTTTCAAAAAACTGCAAATGTATGAATTCAATTCCGCTATCCCTTGAAATATTTGGAAAGCAGATTACCGCTTTATAAAACTTTCCAAGTCCGGCGTTTTTGATAAATATTTTTTAGCTGCTTTAGTCATGTATAGCTAACTAAATCTTTTATTGAGGATAAAAAAAAATGGAGTTAATGTAATAACCGGGAAAAATGATCGCCAAGTACCGAGCTTGGTCACTTTTTTAAGGTAAATTTTAGGATTTAAACAGCTACCTTTAGGATAGAAATCAGAGGGTTAAAGTATCTTATGCTGACCATTTCATTGATAATGATCTTGCGTCTCGTCACCGTAAAGCATTTAAATGACATAGTGTGGTGTTTCAGATCAAATCTTTTCTTAACAGGTTGCATCATAACCTCTTCCCCGAGGCTGCTAAATTTATTTGTGATTCAGTTTTAACATTTTATAAAAAAAAATTATACAGATAAAATTTTACTCTAACAGGAGGTTTGCTGTCACAAGTACAAACCAGAGAAAAAGAATCCCCAAGATACTTACCTGCGAATATCATAATAATTTTTGACAAAGTATATATTGTCATCTTTGGCCGATGGCCATCATTGATGACAGTTCAATCGGCATGAGGGTCAAAGGTTAGGTCATACGCTTTACAGACGCTAAGCCTTGTTTCGAGTCCTGCCATAGGTGGCCACTTCTTAATAATTTCGTCTTCTGATGATCTCCCGCCACTACAATCAAAAAAAAATTCTATTATTTTGCTGAAGATGCTATCAATGATGTTTATGAAAAATCTGATATGAAATTGTTTCACCGTATTATAAAAAAGTTAGCAGATTTGGTTTCGGAGTGGTGCGACTCTAGTAGGGCGCAAATTCTTGTATTTGTGCATAACATATATGGAATTATGAAAATTCTCAAATGCGCTTGTAGTTAGTATATACTAGCCTTGGTTTTGTAATAACTTTTTACTGTGTTTCATGAGCTATGATTTAACTAGCGTTAAATATCGAATCGAAAGTAGCATTTTATAGGTTCTAATTTTTTGTTTTTATTTTTTGCAGGTGTATTTTGTATCAGCAATTTTTACCACTGTCTGTACGCAGCATATTGTGGTTTTTTTAACGCAGTCATTAGTTGTTTTTATAGACCTAGAATTTCGCCTGGTCATCTCTCGAACACGTTATTTCTTCGAATAAACGTCTCACTCAAGAATAAATTGATTGAAAACCTTTTCGCGTAAGTGCTTTGTGCATCACTCGTTATTCCGACCCATTCGAATTTAAGTTTTTGACTTTCTAGATTATCAACTTAAACCTAATTTTTTTTTTCATGAATAGACTTTTTCCTTTAGTTCTTTAATTGTATTTTGTTTGATGAAATAATTCGTTACAAAAAATTATCCTTTTGGGGTGCCCTGATAATGGGCAGCAAAATTTCGGTGAAATGGATGAAGGGCGCTGAAAAAGATGGTGCTAGACCACTCAGCTCTTTAATTATTGTTGAATCAGCTTAAACATAAGTTAGAAAATTATAAAATGTCTTTTGTTCTATTTCAAGTGGGTAAGGCCTTGTCCCGAAAACCCATAGGCGTATAGTTTAGCAATAAAGATTGTGTGGAATGAAGTGATATGCTTTAGAAAGGTCCATTAAATCTTTGAAGTAATTTCAACTGCGCACGTTGAATCGAAAAGCCTTTTCAAAAACTACACAAAAATTCAGAAAATTTATCTTCAAAAAATGAATAAACTTGTTTAGCAATTATTTTTTTCATATACTTTTGATAAAGTTGGTTATACAGTCAACTCTTTTGTTGACCATTAACGACCACCACTCTTTAGTGTACACCATGCTTAAATCAACTTTTGTTAAACTTCCACCAAAAACCTATAAATATCGATGCTACAAAAAATTCAATCAAAACAATTTTTTAACTGAACTTAACAGGTCTATGAGTAACACCATTCAAAGCTATACTCGCCTTGATCGAATTTTTAATCAAGCATTAGATAATGACGCTCCCTTGAAAACCAAAATCTTTAGGGACAATAATTTGCCTCATGTAACAAAAGAATAAAGCAATTATGAACAGAAGTCGCCTGAAAAACTTAGCCGTTAAATCAAGTAAGACCAGTGATTGGACTAAATATAAGCGTCAAAGAAACTGATGCGTGTAATCTGAATCGAAAGTTTAAAATCAAATTTTTCGAAAAAACTGCAGTTAAAACACCTATATCTTTTTGGAAGACATTTAAACCCTTCTTCTCAAACAAACACATTGCACCTGAAGAAAGGATCATTCTAGTTGAAAATGAGAATATTGTTTTTGATGATAAAGAACTTGCAACTAGCTTTAACTGTTATTATAATACCATTCCAGATGTATTGAACATTCCAAAATGGAATCCATCATTTAATCCCACAACTAACGATTTAATCTTAATGGCGATCGAGAAGTATGCATCCCATCCTAGTATTTCAGCAATTAAAAATAGCTGCTAAGTCGAAACCTCGTTTTCATTTAGAGAGGTCAGTTCACAT
>JAUZNK010025298.1:0-19865 GCA_035046665.1 Euphysa ruthae | reverse complement strand
TTAAAACGACGTTTTTAACATTTATTTTGTAAAATTTTTATTGATAGTGAATAAATACTTACTTACTTACTTACTTAGCATGATTTGGAACCGAAATCCACCCGTGTCTGGCTTGATATTTTACGTCTACAAACATGGTCAAAGTATTATGACACTTTTATGCCATTAGGACACCTTATTAATTGAAAAAAAATACCGCAAACGGTTAAAAATATGGATACACCGCCCGTAGTATATTCAACTTTAGTTTTACCTTTTGGTTAATAGACTTATAGAAATAATAAAAAAAATAAAAAATAAATTCTCTGCTGGATCTAAGAAAGTCCGTACTCGTTTGTTATCATTTTTGAGATTTTGGTCAAGAAAATCACTTTTACAACATGTGAATTTGTGCTAAAATTTGATAAAAATGTCAGATAATATGGCCATGATTGTAGGTGTATATGTCATTGCACATTACAACTATGGCCAAAAAGCAGCATTGGACACCATGGAATGTTTGAATATTGAACCAGCTGTTCACATGACAAGATGATAAAAATCCTCAGACAATGAAAACAAAGACAAGATCAAAATATCGAGAAAAAAGGTAGAGGAGAGTTTTAGAAAATGACTATAGTCTTTAACTATTTATTTAATATTTTGCATAATTTTCACTTAAATTTTTTGTTCTTATTTTTTTTTCTTTTCGCATTTTTGACCATTTTACCATCAATAGAATTTAAAAAAATATATATTTTTCTCCTAATTGCTTTATATTCTATTACTTAGCCGTAAAAAAAGTCAGATATTATTTGCCCAAAAAAATTCGTTCATTATAGTGAGCCTTAACGCACACTCTAAAAGACAGACAGCTCTAATTAGCGGATAAATTTCTTTTCCTCGGCGAAATTCAAGTCAAACTCTCATACAAAAGTTTGTAATTAACGGACACACGAATTAGCGGACATTATTTTTTACTCTCCAACTAGCAGACAAAGGCAAAAAATAACAAATTATCAGTTCTTCAAATGATTTTTTATTTTATGCAGTGGTTTATACATAAGCTTTTTTTACCATTGAAATTTTCTTAGCCAGTCATTCCATCGATCTTTCTGCACCAAAAAAACGGAGTATCACTGGGATTTCCAACCCCACGATTTGCTCTTTTAACGAATACTTGGGCTTCAATTGCAGTATTGGGGATGGTAAGGAGCAAAATATTTTCGGGTACATGTCCAACAATAGATTCATTCTCCCATGAGTCTTTAAGTATTACGGCAACTGCGTATTTGTCCACTTCATTCTATGGCTCTTGCTTAAAATTCAAGATCTCCTTTATGAATGGGCTGCATATGTTCATGTAAGCATGGTATGCTCTAGCGAAAGAATTGTATTCATTCGTTGCCGAATCTTTCTCAATTGAATCGGAATATCAATTTTATACATTTTTCTGTAATCGTATTTATTTTGTCAGTGTTGAACAGAATATATCGTTTTCGAAACATGCAACTCGTTGCCATTATTCAATGCCGATTGGTTGATTGGGCAGAACTCTCCAGAAAGAATCTGGAGAAAAGCCAGTAAAAGTTGTTTCTGATAGTAATAATGAAGATGACGTCAGTAAAGAATGTGCTGAGGTTGAAGTAAGCAGGGAAGAAGCATTATCGATGATTTACAAGTTTATCGGTCTCAAAGAAGAAAAGAACTCACTTGTTTCGTTAAAAGAAAAGCTAGCGATAATCAAAATATACAGCCAAATGCAGAAATCGATTAAGGATTATTTTAAATAAACGGCCCATTAGACAATTCTATTAGATCTTGTTTTTTTTTGTTCATAAATATGTTATTTTTTGTCCCTTTTCATTAGTTTTTGTTGTTGATATTTTAATAATGCAGCTGAGTAACATTAAAAATGTAGCCTTATGTCTCTTCTTTCTCCCAAAGATACCCTAATGTCCTTCTCTTACCTTTAGTACATACATGAAGTTAACAAAATTTTCTACTACTAGGCAAAGGTGCCAAATTATCCAAAAAGCAGACACTTCGTACAGTAAATTCAAACAACCGAATTTTATAAGAGGTTAAATAAAAGCTGACATGAAACGAGTTTGGTGATAATTTTTTTTAAATATTTCTAACAACGAAATTTACACAATACAGTCATTCTCTGACAGCATTTTTTTTTTTTTTTTTTTTTTTTACTTTGAATCCTATAAGGGCTGGGAACATATAAAAGCCGCAACAAACTAAATTTAGTTTAATAACTCAAATGTTCGAATGTTTCCCGGCCTTGAGAGATTCAGAGATTAAAGTCAATTCCAGCACATAAAGCATCAAAACTATTACACCTATGTCAATAAGCCAAGAAATGTTATTGACGGAGTATTTAACTTTGGTCTTTGAGCGCGATTGTTTGTTTTTTTGTTCGTTAATAAATATCACTTTTAAAGAGCGACATTTAATATCTTGCCAGCAAAAAGAATCGTGAATTCGTTCAAACTCGTTATTTTCAACGTGCAAATATCCATCGAATGCGCATCCAATCCACATGGAAACGATACGCCATTCTTCCATTAGAATTCCCATTCGCTGATTGAAACATTGGACAACTTCTCTATTAAAAATTCATCTCCCGAATCACCTGTAAAAATGCATAACCAAATACATATTTACATTTAAAATTTGGAAAAAGGCTCCCAAGCGAAACTTATCAACGTGTAAACGAGACTTAAACAATGCTTGCCAGAAAAATGCCAATCGCCAAATTATCAGAGATATTACCTATTCTATGAAACAGCAGCAGAGCTGGATAGCTAATAGAATAAACTGTTTAAGAAACGTTACATATTATATGGAGAACATCATGCTGCATGTTGAAATGGTAAAAAGTATGAACCTGTTCGTAAAAAAGTTTAAATACTTCGAGAATTTAAAAAAAAAAGTCACTGAGAAAGACTAAACTTTGCACAATTATTTCTAAGCAAACGCTTTTATTAAACGAACACAGCGTTTAAAATAAATCATTTATAGAAATATAAGAATAACCTAGAGTTTAATTGTTTTGAAACATGCAAATAAGATGGCAACTGACTGTTATATTTAGTTTAATAATTTTAGAAATATATGTAACCATATAAATAGTCTTGGTGAATTCTTTCACCTGCTTAATTGGTCCAAAGTTATAAAAGAAGGTGAAAAACTCTATTTTGACATATAAATAGCATTTTAAGGACCTAAACTTTTCGTAAAATAAAATGAAGAACAAAAAATTGTAACGCTTTGCCATTCCCTTGGCTTTTCTAAAAAACTAAATAATTTTAGGTGCAGAAATTATAAGCAAAGTTTAAACATCTAAGTGAACCCAAAGAAAAGGCGTAAATATGGAGAAACTAAATTATTTTTAAAGAAATCAAGAACTTGCATTGGTAGTTTTTGTTTTTCTTTATTTTAAAGATATAAAAATGAAATAAGGTATATGACTGTACCTAATTACCTTAACCATGAATATTACTAATTTTTATGTTTGAAAACAAACGATTTCAGCAAACTATCACGTGATTATAAAAAAAAAACATAAAATATTCTGAAAGAACGACAAATTCATGAAATAAAATACAAAAACAATCAATTTGATCTTGTTTCGATTAGGATCAAAGTTATAGCAAAAGTTTTACAGAATTTGTACATGTTTCCAACACTATACCAAAGTTTAAAATTTCCTCCATTTGGACCCAGACTGTATTTTCCTCAATTTTAAAAACGTCATTTTTGGATATATATGACAAGTTTTTCAGTTTTCCTTATATTTAAAAATGGCAAAATTAGTAAAAATGGCAAAATTGGTTCAACTAAACAGCAAATACTAAATTTCATAGAATCAATTTCGAGAAATCGCAAAAAATTTGAAATTCCAAATTGGTTATTTCTCGAAATAAAACTCGGTCAAGATTCTGCTAGAAAAATTACTGAATAACGAGTTTTATGAAAATATGACTATAATTACAAATATCTAGGAAGCTCTTTATGCTATCAAAAATTTTTAAATGACGATTACCAATTTTTTGAAGATGTGAAAAAAGACTTTCTAAGAAAAAGCTGTTATGAACAGATATGAATTTAAATTGTGCCTTACCTCTTCATATCTGACATTTCTATGCTGGTAATAGATTTTCAGAACCATTTTTTAGAAATTTTAATCCAGTCTGATAGCATTAATAATAAAAATCCAATTATGCGTCACTTCTAAACTAAAATCTACACTAAATGTTCTAAAAAGCCTATATGTTTATTCATGATTACTAACAAAAAGAAGGAAAGAGAAAATAGCCTTAAGAAAATTTTTAAAAATGTTCTAAAAAGCCTATATGTTTATGCATGATTACTAACAAAAAGAAGGAAAGAGAAAATAGCCTCAAGAAAATTTTTGATACAAATTTGTATAAATTTAAATATTGCTTGCCCTCTTGTTCTTGCATTTGTAAGCAAAATGAGGAAGGAACAGATATCCTGCTGAACCCAGCAAATAAAACGACATACTTTTGCTTATTGGCAGGTATTCAGTTACAGGTGAAAGAGGCTGGAGTAATTCCACGAATGTCGGGCAATCCTTTTCTTTTAGTTTACGTTTGATCTAAAATAATTTACACGATCCAGTTTCAAATATTACCATATAAAGTGTATAAAAACAAAAGTGACCATAATAGCTAGTCAGATTGGAAAGTTATTTTCATTTCTAAATTCCTTTAATAAATTTCATCCAAAAGGCTTAAATGAGCTTCACGTAGCCTGACATAAAATGTACATGTATGTAACTTATTTTGGTGAGCTTTTCAAAAAGCTAAGATATAGGAGCGTTTAGCAGACAGAGGGGGACTTATAGGCATGGTAGACGTAAAATGTGCTCTATGGTTTGAGAATGTCTCATATGGATATGATAGTAGTTTGATTTAAGAATGTCTTACATGAATATAGTTGATTCGATTTAGCAGTAGGGTAAAATGAAATTTCCTTTTAGTAAGGAGGTTGGAATTCTATTTGCTGCTACTGTTGGAAAATAAGTTACTATTGAGTAATTTTTCTTGTTTATTTATTAATTAGTTTTTGTTATAATTTTTTTTTTTTTGTAATTGTTTTTACCACAAATTCATCTTCCTATTAAATGTATTAATTTATTATTAGCATTATCATTTCTATACACATTTATTTATTATATTATATTTATATATATATTATTATTATTTATTTATTATATTATATTTATATATATAATATTATTATAGCAATCAAGCAAGCTTCTTGGTCTTAGTTTAAGAAACAAGGCTGTTTCTTTTAAAAGGGACGAATTATAAATTGAATGAAAGTGAGGGAAAAATTAGTTCCCAGTATTAGTAGCGATGCTTATACAACAGTCAAATTATTGTAATTAATAAATTCTAGATTCTTTTAACAACCTAATAGCAGTAGAATGAATTCATCCAATGCCTTAAATTATCTGTCATCATCTTTGCTATCAAATTTTCCAAGAATAAACTTCCCCACCTTTTTGGCGACAAACGAGAATCTGTTCAAAAATCCATAATTGTTCTCACGACTCAATGCAAAATGACGTTAAATGAGGAGTTCAGCGTGAAATTGAGTGGACTGAATTCACCATATTATGAAAAAATGAGCGAGGAAATTTAAAAAAAAAAACTAACTCTACTACAATCCGCACATCTGGCATCCTGAAATAAAACAATTGAATTGCGATGAGCTCTTTGGCCAATGTTAAGACCTTAGTGGACAGCTTATAAAAACCCCCTTAAAAACTTGACGGATCCTGATTGAATGCGGGATTGAACCATAGAATCTTAATTTTCTGGTTCTTTTAGGTTTAACTTTTTGAATTTTTGAAGTTCAGCTGTTATATATTCACATATATATCTATAAAAATCTCCTATTCAAAAAAAAATTATTTAACAACATTTCAAACATTTCAAAAGGTTTAATAATTACGTTTTGAAATAATTTTCAACAGGTCTAATAATTACGTTTTGAAATAATTTTCAAGAGGTTTAATTATTATGTTTTGAAATAATTATTAATTATTGGCCGATTATCGAAAAGGTTTTCTCTAAAATTTGATTCCTTTATATATTTTATGTATTTATAGTCTACCAGAAGAATTTCTCTCCTTGAGCACACACGCTGTATTCCCTTCAGATTGAACAAGAACTTTTTTATTTTAGAATTTATTGCAAAATGGTTTTCTATTTTATAAAATGAAAAGAATTTATTCTAAACTGCGAATTGGAAAATAAATTTTCTATACAAAAATAGCTTAGCTAATGGGTATAAAGTATATTAAATTGGTATGAAGTATATTAAATGGAGTTTTCCTATTTTTACAACAGACTTAACATTTAAAACACTTTTATTGCAAAGAACACCATTTTAATAAAGGAAATAAAAACCCCATTATATTAAAGAAAAGAACACCATTACAATAAAAACGGGAAAAGATTGTGCTATAAGAATATTTCAACGAGAGGTTCAAGTTAAGATTTTCATCAAATATGAGCTGAATTGGAAGGAAAATGCTGATGGTAACAGTTTCTTAAAATTCTTTTAGGAAAACATTGTTAAAGAGTTTTTTTTTACCACTGTAATGTTAGAGGAACATCATTTTTTGTCTATTTTTGTTTTAAAGAGAGGAAAGTAAATCACTCTAAATAATTCAAATGACATCTCTTATCAGTAAACTTTTTTTTGTATTGTTTAGATTCATTTAACTGTCATTAGATCAATAACGATTATGTACGGGTTTCTACTGATATCAGGAATTCAAAACGAAAACAAACCAATGTACATTATGATATCATGGGATTTGAAACCTTACATTTTCTGGAAGAACAATTCAGTCAATGGTATGATCCCCAATCTATTTCAAACTTTCGCCCAAACAAAATGTTTCAAAGAACAAACAAAATACACCAAATTGATTGAATATGAAAAACCTATGGACAGCTGGATGAGCTTTGAAAAAAGATACTTGGAAAATAAATCCAACGTGTCTCTATACTGGGCTCCATTTATATTTCCAAAATATAAAAAGCATGCACTTAGTGTGTTAAATTTAACGTATAGTTATAGAAAGTTAGATAAGATTTCTGTAATTGTACCTAGACAAAGAATTATCTTATCAAACAAAATATGGTTGGGGTTTTACCGTAGCTTTCTATTGTTTACTGTCGTAGGACTTCTTACAACATGCACAGGTTTAATGGTCGGTATTATTGAACGAATCAATAATCCAAGTAGTGATTTCAGTATAATTTTTGATAACATCTGGTGGGCCTTTACAGCAGTGACGACTGTTGGATATGTGGATGTCACACCAAAGACATCTGTTGGCCGATTTCTAGGAATTTTATGGGTGTTTTTAGGCACGCTTTTTTACTCCACATTCACATCATTATTGGTAAATTCTATAACTGGAGAATTTGAGCTTAAGAACGATAAAATAGCAGTGTTTAAAGATTCCTACGAAGCTGTTTATGCGATTGAGGGAAATTTAAATATCATCAACGCATCAAGCTATGAAGAAGTCTTTCATTTTGTGAGAAATGGTAAAGCAGATGCAGCCTTTGTTAATCAAGATGTTGCCTCATGGTATAATGATGAGATTAGATATACCAAACCTGCATTGCAAGTTGCAATGAGCCTATCTGCAAATTTAAATATTTACGGTATTGTATCATCGGAACATGAGGATCCTCTTATATTATCGTTTTGGTTGTGTGTATTGAGTCATATCAGCTATAGTAAATTTTCACATAAAGCTATAAACTCTTTAGTAAGATATCCAAGAGAAACCAGTTTTGATATGGAAGTAAGACTAGCTGATTCAGAAATGTTTATGTATTCAGTTTACATTTTAGCCATGATATTATTCTTTTGCATAACATTTAAAGTTGGTTCGATATTGACGAATAGAAAAATCAAATCACTTAAACCAGTAACTAAGTGTGCGTATCTTCGAAATAATACAGCACTTTAAATTTGATTTACTATATTTTTCCCTTAACATTTTCCCATGTAAATTTGAAAATGTTTTTCAAAAGATTAAATTTTCATGTTAATATTGATATATTGTATGTGTCAAGTTAAAACATTGGCATATTCTAAAATAATAATTAATAAAACCGCACAAAGTAAGCAAAACCTATGAAAGGTTACTTTGTAACGTAAAGTAAAAAATACCCTTATATGGTCCTTTAACTTAAAAAATACCCTTATATGGTCCTTTAACTTAAAAAATTTTAAAAAGAAGTATGAATGAATTTTGAATGTCAAAAGTACTTTACCAGGAAATATTTTCTTTGAAAAATAAACTGATTATCTGATTATCTCGTTTTTTTCACCATAAATCGGGCCTGGGACCCAAAGACAAATTTTCAGCAGTTGATAAAAGGTGACCGTTAGGCGTTTAACTACAAAATCAAAAAAAAAAAAAAAAAAATTGAATGAGCCGGTCTCGATAAGATTTCAAAACTGCTATTTTTAAGCCTGAAACGTTTTGAGTCCCTCAGATTTTCAAAATAGCCAACATTTATTAGAAATAATGTTTTCTAAATACAAAATTTCAGCAAAATCTGAGCTTCTTGAGAAAAGACAAAAAAAATTTTTTTTTCAAATCGGAATAAAAACAAGACCGTCTTACAAGTGAAAAGGTTCCCACTGTAGTCCTTTCATGCAAAATTTTTAAAAAGTGAACGGTGAACGGATTTCAAGAAAATTTAAGTTTTGGTTCTAAAATGTTAATATTTGGGCATACTTAGGTTAAGCACCAAAAAAACGAGAATTAAAAAAAAATAATAAAACTAATAAAGCAATAATAAAATTTAAAAAAAAAATATGAACTAATTTAGGGCAAAAATGACGAACAGAGAGACAAACGAAAGTTGTTGGATATATGAACAGTCAAACAAATTTGATTGAATTATATTATAAATATTCCATCAACTTCATCAGTAGTCCAAAAATACAAAAGAAAAAAATTGTGGAAAAATAATTTCTTCACTGAATTACAAACCAAATTAGAAGAAAAAAATCTTAGAAAAAATTCACGCAGTCGGTCAAAAATATGGTAATTTTCCAAAACGAAGTAAAATATTTAATGAATAGACTCAATCCTGAAACGCTCAACTTTGCATCTTATTATTATAACTATATATGTCTGGAAATATAGCACAGCTCAAAAATATACATTTATTTATCATATATCTTCCAAAAATTATCTTTTTTTATGATTCTTTTTATGACATTTTTTTAAAAGATTGTGTATGTGTGAATATGGCTGGGGTGATGTATTTTTTTTTTTTTTTTAAGAGATGAAGGTATAAGCTAAAAAATGAGCCCTCACTGAACTTCTACACATTAAGCTTATATATATAAGAATTTTGCCCATGACGCGCAAAGGGTTAAAGGAGTTTAGAGATTTCATTAGAGTACTTATGCTACATATCCTTCAAGGATTGAAATATTTATACTATGTATACTTACATGCCTAACGTACAGACAGTGATGTAATTGATATGCAGATGGCCTATAAGAGATATAAGAAAATATCAAATGAAAAGCTGTACAAGTTAATAACATAAAACAAAAAGGTCTGAAAAGAAAAATTCTTATTATTGCATTTTATATAAATAAATTCACTTTTATATTGCACGTGTAATATTTGCATGCCTTTAAATAATTTTTATTTTTTTGTAGCAGCTATTGAAATATTTGAATTGCTATGTTTATTCAGATGAAATGATTTTTAGAATTGATTTTTAATAATTTCAATTGAAAGAATTTTAATTTTCAAGAACCTTTGTTTAAATATACCAGATTTTTTTAACGTGCCTCTCATTGGCCCAAAAGTTTTATTTTTCTTAAATATTGGGCTTTAGTTCTGTTGACACTTTGTTCACATTAGAAAACAAAGAACAAAATGAAACCTGTTTTTAAGAAAGTAATCACTGCTTATAATTAACGCACCTCCTATTAACATGTGAGTTTGCAGTGCGTTTTATGGAGGATAGAATGATGCACAGTCCAGCTATCTGAAGGTTACTACATCATTTTGTCTCTTTGTTATAAACAATTCAGAAATAACACGGGTACTAGAACAATTAAATTGAAATGATGGCGCAGCAAGTCAATTATAGAAAATCCCGATAAAGTATACCTTTAACTAAATTTGGGTGTTCTTTAAAATTTCACCAGAAAAAAAAGGGAGACATACAGATGATTTCAAAGGATCCTAATAGGCTATACTGAAGGTTTACAATCCCAATTACAAGAATAATTAGCTACAACATATTTCTTACACACCATGGATATTACCTGTCAGAAGGATCTGTTTGAAGACAAGCATCCACTAACTAAACAAAATAAAAAACATTAAATCTAATCTAAACAACAAAATCTAAAGCAAATAATTGTTATTGATAATCGTGTAAAAACCAAAATAATCATGGTAGTTAGGCTAACCCGGTCTCAACACACAAATTAAATGTTGGAAAAATTAATTTGATTTGGTGGCATAAATATGAAGTAAAACAAATTTTTTTTTTTTTTATAAATATCAATTTGGTTTTTTCTAAATTATATTATATTTTAGAAATTTTTAGACACATACATTCAAATAAATTAACAAATTTAAATGATGGTTATTTTTTAAACTTTCCTGTCATTGGAGCCACAAGACCCAATGCTGTCAACCGTCATTCAAAATTTCTGCAGAATGAAAACATTAAAAATTTTTGAGTCAAATTTCACCTGTCCAAGAATACTATTCAAAATAATGCTGAAACTATATAATAATACTCTTAAATGACACAAATGCATGTCAACGATTGGATAATTATAACAATGGATTTCTAACCAAACAGCTTTCTTTCTTTCCATTTGTTATTTCAATTATAAAATAGCAACAAGTTATAGGCCAAAATTACAGTTTTTTTCTTACATGCATTGTAAAGGATGGTCTAAGCCGAAGTAGAGCGCTCGCTTAGCATGCAAGAGGTATGGGTATCGATGTCCTGGACCTTAATGGTTGTCTGGCCGAGAGGTTAAAAACTGTATTTATATATATATATATATATATATATTTGAATCAGAAATTTAGGTGATTGAAAGTTAATGTATATTTTTTAACGTTAATGTTATTAATGTATATTTTTTAACAGGGGCATATAAAATATTTTGATACCTAAGATAAATTATAGAAAGTTTCAAAATAAAGTGTAAATATTAATCTCTAGCCTAGAATATTTATCTCTAGCCTAGAATATTTATCTCTAGCCGAGAATATTTATCTCTAGCCGAGAATCACTGCATAAAAGAAATTTTCCTAAATCATCATCTTTAATCGTCATTTAATTCATCATCTTTGAAGCTAGCTAATGGCCTGTTATTTCAATAAAATAACTGATGAATAAACAATAATTTAAAAACATGTCAAACAGGTAAACAGGTAAGTATTTATTCATTCTGGCAACATTTCGAGAGACAAAAAAATAATTACAGAGGATTGAAGTTGGTTGATCAAGTATTGAAAGTGATTAAAAGAATAATTGAGAAGTTATTTAAAAAGTTAGAGAGTTTCAAATGCAGTTTGGTTCTGTAACAGAATGAGACACTACAAGATTTTTACACAAGAAAGAGAAAAAATCTCTTTTCATAAAGCTTTTAACAGAGTGCCACGTAAAGTAGCTTGGTGAGCTATAAGAAAAAAGGGGTAGTTAAGCTAGTTATGATAACACAGTCAATGTACACCAATGCTAGAAACCGTATAAATGTTAATGATTCACTTAGAGAGTAAGTTAGTGTGAAAACGTTTGGTACACAGTCCTTTGTTGTTTATCCTGTTTTAGAGAAATTGTCAATGGAGTTTAGAACAGAGTTTCCATAGGAGATATTGTATGCAGATGATTTATTTCTCATAGCACAGCCTATATAAGATTTAGTTCAAAAGTTTGAGAAGTGGAATAAAGGAATAGAAGATAATAGGTTGAAAGTGAATGCAGCAAAAACTAAAGTCATGATAAGCAGCAGTAAAACCAAGAGTGGCTGTGAAGTTGGAAAGTGGCCTTATAGAATTTGTAAATAAGGAATTGGTAGTAACTTTTTTTTCGAGACATGTAAGACATGTAAGACATGTTAATAGGAAATGTAGTATTAGTATTGAAGATTAAGAAATGGTTTTTAGTTTATAAATAAGCCCTGTAAAGGTGAGATCATAGACAATGCACTATTTAACGTTTTGACGTACATCAGTGGGTCATTATAGTTGACAACTTCTGCTATTTAGGTGATACTTTGGGGGTAAGTAAGGGTCAATAAAAGTGTTATTTTCAGGGTAGGTTGTGCATGAAGGAAACTTAAAGAATTATTTCCTCTGTTAACTTTTCCGTTCAGGAAATACAGCGTGTGATTGAGAAAGACATGTCACGAGGTAATTACAGCAGATTTGTTGCAACCTAAACTTAGATCAAGCTGACCACCAATAAATGCCTATTGAAATGGCTGGTTCAGCCATGCTTGCTTGGAAAAAGGAAGCTAAACCAAAAATGAATGTAAAACTTCTTTTTATTTGAGACAGATAATATTTAAAGATTTTTTCAAGCTTTTAAATATGAGATCAATAGCACAAAAACCAGAAATCCTTTTAAAAAGCATACCTGCTGAAGACGGCGAATACGTTTATGATTTTGTGTCTGTAGTGTTGCAGTTGCATACTCGGTACTGTCACTCTCCTGACCATCTAGAGAATTTTGTGAAATAACAATATCTGCTGGCAAATCATACAAATTTGCGGGAAGTTGAGGGACAATTCCACATAACTTCTGAAGCAATATCTAAAAGAAATATCTGCAAAAATATAATATATATAAAAAATAATAAAAGAATATAGATATCAACAAAAGGCTTCAATTAAAATAGAATATTCTAAGCAGAATTATTTGTGTTACTATGTATGACAACTATTTGATTAAAAAGGGTAAAAAAAAAGATTTGGTTTCATGTACAAGCTCATACTTTTGAACCACATCGTTGTTACATCTTACCACTTCATAAGGGAGTTAGCCATTCTGGCAAACAGGCATCTTTCAAACTTATACTCAGGTTTTCCGATTATACCTGATCTTTATTGGAATTAAAAACATTTGAAAGTTTGTGAATGCTCATATAGCAAATTCCAGAATATAACATACAATACCTCAGTAGGTTTCATCCTGTAGAATGGCACGGTACCTGTTGTTAACTCGTACGACGTTATACCGAGGCTGTAAATATCTGAAGCACAGCTGTAACCATTCAAATTCTAAATTAATATGCACATCTTAAAATTTTATTCTGCACATATTAAAACCTAGAAAATTTTCAGGAGATAAATTTTATTAAAAAATATAACCTTTTATTTACCCTATTTTGAAATTTTTAACCAGGGCATACTTTTCTAAAAGATAAATGCTTTAATACCTCTAAAATTTTCCATTATGAAATAAACTAGAATTATTTGAGGAAGATTTGAAAAAAAAACATAAAACATTGAATATATTTTATATCTTGAATATTTTGTATGCAAAATTTTGATAGTATCAGTAATTTTTGAAAATTCTTGGATCAAATCTAGGAAATAATCAACATTTAAAACAAAATTAAACATTTAGGAAAATTATCAGTAGATGATAATACAGGTCAAAAGCTTCTCATTATAGCTACATAACATGCAGGCTCAAAAAAATATTTTTTCTTCAAGTACGTCGTCATATGCGGAAAAAAACACAGATGTACGATTTTTTTAAAACGTGTATGATACCATATTTTCACCATTCCTCAATTTGCTAAAAATTTACAAGCTTACTTGTGTTTTTAGGTAGGCTTTTGTCTACGATATGCGAAGAACACAAATGAATTTTGTAAACAATTCAACCATTATGGAAAAGTGCAGAGTTGCTATTACTTTTAAAGTCTCATCACGCAGAATGCTTTAGAAGAAATCAAGGAATTTCATTTGTTTTGATTTTAAGTAAACAAGACCAATTTTCATAAAAATATTTACGACTGGCAAAATGGATGTTGATATAAGTCCAATAACGATACATGGTTAGCATGGCATGTAAGGATACATGGTTAGCATGGCTATACAAACAATTAACAGAATACCATTGCATAATATAACATTAAGTATAGTAAGTACAATAATTCCCTATGATGCTGCTCTAATTCCTTGGCTTGTTTTTCCCTCTGAAACCAAGCAACAGTCCATTTTTGAGGACTGTCAATAGATATCCTCAGAATATCCTCCAAGGTTTGGTTTCCAAAGCATGTTCAAAGACTAGTTTTATTTCATTCAACACAGAAAATCCCCATTCACATGCTGCAGTGGACGCAAAAATGGTCATCATAATTTTTATTATTACGAGTATATTTTTCAACTTAGTGCATTTTGCCTCATAAGTTCTAAGTATAAAAGGGCTATGATATTGTTTGTTCTTTGAATTGCTACTTGTTTGCGTAAGAGCCAATCTTCAATAGAACCTGTAGCTTCATCTACCATAATATATCTATATATCAATATATCCAATGTCTCAATTTTAACATAAAACAAATGCCATATCATCTCCGGTGAATGACTTTGGTCATGTCATACAGTATGGGATAACAACCGCTCCTTGTCAAAATCAGAAAACCTACTTGTAAAAAACTAAAAGATCGTCCTTTTGAAACCTTAGGGGTGTAATTCTTCCACAAAGTCCATACAAAAATGTAAATAAAAGCCAAAATTTAAAGCCACCAAATTGCTTAAACATGGCGTCTAATAGTTCAGAAATAATTAAATAACCCCCTTTGCTTTTTAATGCAGGATAAAAATATTTTGTAAAATTTCCTGTATCTCCTCAAAATATTTGTCTCATTTAAAAGGGTCAAAGCTCTAATGTATGAGCTACACAATGTGTCAACACCATACCAGGTTGTTTAGTTTTCATCAGAGTAGGAACCCCAGAATTATAACCTGACATTACACTTGCTCCATCAAAATTACAACTTACAGCTTTAGTGCACATGCCAGTGTCCTCAATTAGGTCTTTTAATTTAACAGGCTCTGTCTCTTGAATGCCAGGAAAACGAGTAAAAGGATTACCATTTTTTAGAAAACGGATATACACCATTTCTTGCTCTATGATTCCTGCATCAGTAGTTGATGTGAATGCATTTGCAAACACTTTACAACCATTATGCATCATTATGATAATTTTCACAAATGGCCATCAAATTTTTCTCTTGCAGTGAAATTAGTGAGGAAAGCTTATGGAAAGCTAAGCACTTCCTTTTTGACAATAACTCTGGTCACTACTCTTTCTAACTACTTCTTTGTTTTCACCCAAGTTAATACTGTTTTGTTTATATGACCATTATCACTTTTTTTCACTACCTTCTCACTGTTCATTATTTTTGGGTACTTCGTACACACCCAACATGTTGCAAGTTTTAATAACAATATTGTCTTGAATCCAAGTTAGCTTGAGAGAGCTATCTTGACAAGATTTTTGATCTGGAGTGCATCAAAAAAAAAAACTTCAAATTATTAACTTTGTAAAGATTAAATAAATATTGATAGTTCTAGTTTAGTTGATTTCAACACGACCATCAGCATTCCTTTCTTTTTGAACAAAAAGTTTTTCATACATCACTTGAAAACTTCTAAAAACACCTTATTATTTGCTTGTTTATTTGTTGGTCGTTTGTAAGTTGCTTTCAAATTTAATCAAAAAAAATTCTCTTTTTCGGAGTGTGAGGTTTTAAGTCTCAGTATAATACAGAAGGTAAATGTTTTAAATTAAATATGAATAAATATATTTCAAAATTTATAAACCAATACAAATATTGTTTACAATATTGACCATGTTGAGAATGCCGCTCTAGAAAGAAGTTAAATAAAAATCTTTAAATCATTTCAAATTGAACCCAGATTTCAGCACGAAAACTATGTAATTTCGATAACATACAAACAAACGATAACATCAGGCAATGTAACAGTCAACCATATCAAAAAATCATTCCAAACAATGAAATTCAAATATGGAAACCGAGCATCATATACCAAGCAAAAAATCAAAATCTACCATCAAAGAAGGGAGGGTAGAAGACCTATTAATTTATAAACACTTGTACGATATCATAAAAGTGTGTTCTTCTTCTTCTGTACAAGTGTATGCCTGTTACTGAGCTATGCAAAATTTAAGAAAAAATTATATTGAACAAGCTTTAGATGCACATATACTGAAAAATGTTTTAAGAAAAACATAATTCTTTTATTTCACGCAAAATTTTATTTGAATTTAATTTGCTTTCCTAAATTTTCACCCAAATTTGAGCATGATTTTTGTTGATCTATTAAGCTAGTCCGGAACTGTTAACTTCAGGTGAAATTTAGGAATTTGCGTCACTCTATTATGCTTTGACCTATTAGAGGTTTATCGTTTTTTGCTTTGTGCTTAATGTTGTACAGAAAACAAAAAAACATGGGTGAATTCAGAGCATTAAAATTTGGCGCTATTATCAGAGGTAAAAAAAACAAACTAATGAATAAAAATAGAGATCAGGGTTACATACATCGCTATTATTTAATATTTATCACCTTTTATCATTTAATGAGGTAGTGTGGCCTAAATGTCATTTGTTCAAACCAACTCGAGAGCTATTTGCCGTAATACAAATGGAAGTTTTTAAATAGAACCACTGCTCGAAATAAGACTGACATTAATAACAGTGAAATTCACTGAAGTGGATATCCTGAATAAATAATTGTAATATTATTATATATTATTATTACATTATCCTATAATTATTATAATTATATTCATAATTATATTTTATAATTATATGTTATTCATGTCTAAAAGAGTTAAAAAATTTCAACTGAAGATTCAAAATTCTTTTTAACTTACACAGACATATTCTAACCCTTCGATAAATTAGATATCTTTTTAACTAAGCATTAACAACAAAATGTAAACAATCAAAATTTCCCAGGGCACTTAATTTTTTTCCTGTCTTCTCACATTAATTCAAAAATATGATTTTCAAATTGCAAACTGTTATCTATATTAACACCTAATAACCTTTCATTTTTGCTTCCCCATAAAAAAAAAAAAAAAAAAAATCAAAATGCGACATACCCCAAAAATGTATGTAAATAAATTTTTACCTGTTGTAGTATTTCAGGGGACATCCACGACAGCATACTAACAGCATGATCAGGGTAGCTGTGAGCTGTGATCTTTTCTTCAAGTTTAATACAATAACGCAGACCAGATAAACATACAGATCCATCAGAATTTATGAGAATATGACTGGCTTTTACAGCACTATAATGTGAATAGAAAATTAAGTCTCTCCATGGTATTAATTTTTAAATTTACATTCAAGCAATAAAAGTGCACCGTGATTGATAAATATTATCAAAATGAGGTTGTTGATTATATAGTTGTCGTTTTTAGCCACGTAACTACAATTTTTCTTTTTTCATTGATTTTTTTAAAATATATTTATTTTTCAAAAAAAAAAAAAAAAAACAGCCATATCATAACTCTATATTCTATATTCTAGCAAAAAGTTCTTTATCAATTTCTAAAGCAAATTCTTTCCAGAATCATTAATATCTGAAAGAACAAGGCCAAAATAATCAGATTGAATCAGATGTTCTGCAGTTTAATTGGCAGCATAAACAACTGTTTTCGTATTTTTTGACACAAAATCAGGCTGATTGATCATCAAGCTAATGATTTTAAAATTGCCAGATATTTGCTTTTTTAACCCTCAATTCAAAAAAAAAAGAAAAATTAAGATACTGGCCATATTAATCGATAGGTACACTTAATGGTCCTTTAACTTCACACCATGCTAAAAACAAAAACTAATGCAATTTTGATATGGAAAGGGGGTGGTGGGGGGAGGGAGTTCCTTTGTAAAAATTTAGTGAGTGCTTATAAATGTCACCTACCATGGTTGAAAAATTTTGGACTATTGGAGGAAGGCTGCAGTCACCAAATTGTTTTCTTTTTATCAAAAAATCTAAAATTTTCACTTTTCTTTTTTTGAGATTTAACACACAATTTAAAATAAAAACTAAGGAATAGTTATTGAGAAAGCGTTTCCAACGAAAAACAGAATTCATAAGATTACCATGAAGAAACACTTAGATAGCCTAAATTATACGTTCCTTATTTCACCCAATTTATCACAGTTTATACATACATTGTTTATTGTCATCACGCACCCAATTTCTCAGTAATGTGTGCATTTATCAACTGGTCAGCAAATGTCTTTCTGTTCTTTTAAACAAAGAAAAATAACCACTCACCGATGTATAATAGCAAGCTCGTGCAAATGCTCCAGTGCCAGCACAACTGACCTAATAACAACATTTATGAAACTCATAGGTAATCCATGTTGAAACTCACTTGTTATTAAATCATGACACGAACCTTTGAGAAAGAAAATGAAAGAAATTAATTGACATAAAATTTTAAAATAACAAACAACAGCTGAAAAAGCTATCCTTGCAAACAAAATCGTTTCATCAAACTTGAAAAGCCAGTCAACATCAAGTCTTCGATTAGATTTTCTCAAGTTATTTGAAATGTTGATCTTTGGGGCATAAATACCATAGAAATTAACACATATCGAAAGAAATTTACACAAAATATTTTTCAAAAAAATAATATTTTCAACTTCGATTGTAGTCCTTTCTTTATGAGTTTCTTTCCTAGGTATCTAAACCATTATGAAATTCCATTAAGTCATGAATTTCTACAAATAGTGACTGCCAAGCCCTCTAAAGCTCTAAGCCCTTCCCTAAAATTTGACTTAATGAAATACCCCAATAATTCTACATTTTGATTTTTTAGGAAATGTTTTGTAGATCCCAAATACGCTACCGGTTGTTTAAAGCTATATAAAATGGTGACAAACTTCAATATAATCTGCAATGGAAAATATTGACAGAGAATTCAATAAAAGGAGGATACGAATATGACAAATTATAAATTGTCAGAAAAGGAACGATTATTAAAATCCAATTAAGAAAAAGTTTTAAAAGCGAAAGACAGTATCTAAAATAAAATCATACAATCAATAGAAAAAAGAATAACGCTTATGTAAATTTCTTTAATTATTTACCAAAATCTTTAAAAAAAAGATTTACTTGAAAAACTTTTACTAAATATTTGGAAACTGTTCACAGTCTCACCTTACTTGATCACAGGGTCTTTCCAAATTTCTAAAACTTTAGAATATTCTTATAATATTTTACACTTCATGTAATACATTGCCCATTATATTTGATACTAAAAAATTTTGATACTAAAAACATTACAGAATGAAATGTTTAATAACTACAAACTTACAACAATATGTTTCATGTCAACGTAATTATTCAAGTAACGACGCAAGATTTTCTTAAGTTTTTTTAACTGCGTATATTTTTCATGGATGCAAAAAATAAAAGACTTGAAAATGAAAAAGTCCTGTGTCATTAATTTTGTTAGCCTGAAACATAAATGAGGAGCAAAAAGATAACTAAGTAGCAATAACAATAGATAGAGAGCAAAGTTGAGGAATGAAAACAATAGATGTAATTTTCTAGTTATTCAATAAAATTTATTTATCAACATTATTATTGTATGGTTTGATTACATATTAACCTTCTAGAAATCTGTTTTTACATAAACTATTAAATTAGTAATGTAAAAATATATATATTTATAATATATTTAAATATATATTTATATATCTATATATTTATATATTAATATTTATATATTAATTATATATATATATAT